>BLSH010540780.1:774809-784882 GCA_018402905.1 Glandirana rugosa
CCACTTCTGGTCAATCACGAATTTGGTGTGTTGAGCCCACTTGGGCGTACTGGGCGGTCCCCCTGGACGAACACAGTAATAGGCCGACCTAAGACACACTCGGAAAGATGACGATATCGGTGACCGGAGGTTCGGACTGGGAACATGCACAAGGGAACTGCTTGTAGATGCGGTTACACAGAGAAGGGACTGAAGTATCGGAAGCCACTCGCCAGGACGCGATTTCTAGTCGCCCTGGCGACCGGGGTTTGTCGAGCTCTGCCCTAGAGAATAAGATGGCCTTTGTTGCAATATTTTATGTCACACGGTATTTGCGCAGCGGACTTTTAAACACAATTTTTTTGGAAAAATTACCCTTTCAAAAAACTAAACCGTGCTGTTGGCCCAATTTTTTTGTACATGTAATATATTACGCCGCGAAAATCGTGAGAGAATCGTGATCTTTATTCTAAGCAAAAAAATCGTGATTCTCATTTTGGCCAGAATCGTGCAGCTCTAGTGTCTTCTATTCTCTTCAATGGAAGCTTATCCACAGCCATTACTATTGAAGCGAATAGAAGCTGCGGCAGGCATGCACCATAACAAAACTGAGTTTTTTTTTTTTTAAATGTTAGCCAGGTTTATAGTATTGGACTGGCTGCAGAGTAAAGATTCTGGAGATGGCAGTGTTGTAGGTAAGTATATATTATAGTCGGTGTTTGGGAGGTGAAGGGGGTGGATAGCAGAGAATAAAGTACAGCAGTTTGACACGTACAAGGGTCAGGCTTGGAGGCCAGTGGCTATAGCAGTAGAAAGGCTCACACAGAATCCAGCCGGATAATGACACAAGCAGGTCCCCCTGGCGGGTCATGCGGGTTCACCCGAGTTGTGTGGTTTAAGCACTAACTGGTCTTCACCAGGTTTCGCTGTGTGCTAGTTCAAGCTGGGGTGTGGTAGATTTTGCAGGTTGGGATCAAGCAGAAGTGTAGGCGGTAAAAAAGCCAAAGCTCTCTAACAAGCAGTTGCATAGTCGAGGAACAAACCAAAGGTCAGTAATGAATGTTACTAAAGATGCTAATGGCAGGAGGAGCATAAGGGGCAAGATATTGGCTGGAGAAGTGCCCAATAATCTGGCAAACAGGTCAAAACGAAGACTTTTAAATAGGAAGTTCAGATGAAGAGCAAGGAGTTCAAGATTCACCAGAAACAAGAGCATGTTTTTAAATATATCAAAAGGCAGCTCTACATTTAAAAAAAATGTTAAATCATAAAACCAGTGCAATAAAGTTAATACAACAAATGTAAAAAATGCAAAGTGCTTGTGCAACAAAGTCTATCAGAAATATCATGAGTAGTAATGATGAAGTGTGAGCCCATGTATTCTAGTAAAAGTTTCCCCACTCTTCCACTTCCTATTAAGAATAAAGGTGCTAAAAAACAAAACAGGGAGGCGCACGCACCTAGTGCATTGCCATAAAAATTTATTAGAATTGTAAAAAAGTTTAAAAATGAATACTCACAAAACCACAATGTGGTATCACAAAGCCATAAAACCAAAGTGAGATAATACAAAAGGGTAGATGAAAGAGCACAAGGTGGGGTGACATCTGACATCACAGCTCTGAGGAAGGGGGTGCGCCCCCGAAACGCGTCAGCTGTCACCCACTTTGTGCTCTTTCATCTACCCATTTGCATTATCTCGCTTTGGTTTTATGGCTTTGTGATACCACATTGTGGTTTTGTGAGTATTTTTAAACTTTTTTACAATTCTAATAAATTTTTATGGTAATGCACTAGGTGCGTGCGCCTCCCTTTCTGTTTTGTTTTTTAGTATCTTTCGGATCACCCTGTCCGAGGGGGGCAGCACACATTTGGTGTTTTATTCCTTGATGCTCCGGTTGCCTTTACTCCGAAGGTCTTTTAGCGCTGGAAACAACTTTTTTCTTTTGTAAGAATAAAAGTGCTTCAACCACCGTGTGTCACCACTCAGGGAGGCCTCTTACCAGATCCAATGGACCATTATAGTATAAATGGTCAGACAGCGCTCCAGTAAATTAAGCCACCTCATGTCCTGATCACAAGGGCTTGTCAACACCAAAATATAACCGAATACAGATCCATCGGTGAAGTAAGACCCAGCTTTATTAAAATAATATGCAATAGTACCAAAAATAAGTCATCACGCACTCCCGCTGACCGGAGCCTGGGGCGTGGTTTTGTTTCAGCTTTCTACATTGGAATAGCTGCTATTGGTAAAGCTGCAATTGTTTTTATATTCTTGCAAACAAAACCACATACTAAAAGTGCTTGTATCAGTGTTCATTGACATCAGATGGAATATACAATTCATATACTAATACAAGCAAAGAGTCCATACACAGCTGGAGGATAATTGGAAGCAGAGAGAAACGGGCCAAATGGATGATTCAACAGGTGGTGGTGAAGGGAACACACAAGCCGGCAACTCCTAGGAGGTATGGGATCCCTCAGAGACAAACGAAAGGAGTTAAAAGCAACAACATTTTATTAAATATACACTTACATAAAAGACTTGCTTGCTGCATGCAGAGGTTATGTGGTAAGATGGTAAAGAAGGCAGTGGACAGGATGAACTGGAAGACAGCCACTATCGCTGCATGGACTCGCTGGGTGGAACACCAGAGACCGGCGTCGTCGGCAGGCTCCTAGAGCCGCTGTCAACATGCCAGAAGAACAGGACACCAATGGAGGAGTTTGGCCGCTCGCACAAGCCAGGTCACAGGAAGGAAGGCACTCTTTTGCGGCGGGTCCTGGCTTGTGCGAGCGGCCACCTTCCTCCATTGGTGTCCCGATCCTCTGGCATCTTGACAGTGACTTATTTTAGCCTGCCGACACCGCTGGTCTCTGGTGTTCCACCCAGCGAGTCTGTGCAGTGATAGTGGCTGTCTTCTGGTTCATTCTGTCCACTGCCTTCTTTACCATTTTGCCACATCACCTCTGCATACAGCAAGCAAGAGTCTTTTATGTAAGTGGATATTTAATAAAATGTTGCTCTTAACCCACATTGACCTGGCGCCCTTTCATTTTTATATTCTTGGTGTTTTTATGCTACTTCTTTTTGGCGCTATTGCGTATTATTTTAATAAAGTCGGGTCTGTCTTCATGATGGATCTGTATTCATTTTATTTTGGTAAGTAGGGTGTGCCACTGGGTGCCTGGTGAAGGAACCTGACCTTTTGGAATCTTTTATATCAAAGTGATTCAGCATTTCCATCTGGGAATTAACTATTTGACTTATTCAACTTCTATAAATTTCAATTTTGATTTTCTTTAACACCCAAGTCACTTTGGCTGGATATGCACTTTGGACTCATATTGCAATATTTCTATTTGCATGGTTTGCACCATTTGCCATTCAGCACTACTGTGTATTTAAATATCATTCCGATTGCAATAAGTGATTGCATTTTACACTGATTTGTGACACCTTTGTACTTAATGTATCTTTGCACTTTATTAACTTTGGGTAACTATCCTCTATCAAATTTTATCAATTATGTGGTAGCATGGTTTAATGTGTTTGATTCCCCCTTCCTTGTCTTCTAAAGTCCAAATGAATGCTAACTTTTTATACCTCATATGCATCCACCCATCCTAAAATGTGTTTTAGCTTATGCAAAAAAAATGTTTTTTTTTTTTCCTTGTTCCTTCTTTTCTTGTGTGGGTTTGCACCTGCAATTATTAGTAATATGCAGAGTAAATTGGGAGGGTACTTCCTGTAGCATGCAGGCTTTAAAGACAGCCAGTAAAACTACATGTCCTATAATCGCTCTGGGCTGCCTTTGATGCAGTGTGTGTGGGGCTTGTTGGGGGTTGGTGATCATGGTGGAACATTTCAGCATATCATACAGCTGGTAAAAGCTAGAGGTGTGCAGTGGCCATGTTGGAATGTTGTTACCCACCTAAAGGAAGGGCAGCCATAACAGTGAATACGGCAGCATTATTTATTTATTTTTTTACATGACCGAAGCAATTATGTTTTATTGTAAATGTTTTACTCATGTTCACTTACAACCTAATATTTTTGAATTTGCTTGGATTTTCACTTTTAACCACTTAAGGACTGAGCCTCTTTCTGAGATTTGTTTACAAGTTAATTTTTTTGGAAAAGATTCACTTATTTGAGTTAAAAAAATAAAATAAATAGCCAATCAGAACGGAGCCTAGAATGTTTTGACACAATCATTGGGTGAATACTTACATTCTAAACATACTTCAAAGGGAATTTACATATTAAAAGTATTATCACGTTATATTCATGTATTAACCACTTAAGGACCGAGCCTCTTTTTGAGAGTCGGTGTTTACAAGTTAAAATCAGGTTTTTTGGTTTTTTTTTTTTTGCTATAAAATTACTTTGAACCCCCAAACATTATATATTTTTCTAACACCCTAGAGAATAAAATGGTGATCGTTGCATCACTTTATGTAACACCGTATTTGCGCAGTGGTCTTACAAACGCAATTTAAAAAAAAAAAAAAAATTCACTTTTTTGAGTTAAAAAATAAGAAAATGGTAAAGTTAGTCCAATTTTTTTCCCATATTGTGAAAGATAATCTTATGCCGAGTAAATTGTCGTGCTTCAAAATTGCACCCGCTCGTGGAATGGCAACAAACTTTGGCATTTAAAAATCTCCGTCGGCGATGGCTAAACATTTCTACAAATTACCAGTTTTAAGTTACAGTGGAGGTCTAGTTATGGAGCCGAGCGGGGCCCATCTTTCCCTCGCTCGGCTCTATACCTCAGAGGGAAGAGGACCGACGGCTCCGGTAAGCGGCGGAGACCACCGGAAAGCGGCGATAAAAGTGATCTTGCGGCCGCAGAGACCACTTTTATCAGAAACCCAACCGCCCGCCCGTTAAAACGATACCGGGGTTATGGCAGCTATCTGCTGCCATAACAATGGTATTCAACGGCAAAGTACCACCGTATAATGACGGTAGGCGGTCGTTAAGTGGTTAATGTGGTTCTAAAGGCAGAAGGTTTTTTTTACCTTAAAGTGATTGTAAAGTCTTGTGTTTTTTTTTTCCTATAAAAATAACAAACATGTTATGTTTACCTGCTCTGTTGCAGTGGATTTGCACAGAGCAGCACCGATCTTCTTCTCAGGTGAGAAAGAGAATGGCTCCCAAGGGGACTTTAAAGGACAGATGGTGGAGATTTGAGTAAAATAATATACTATTTTACTCAAATCTCCCCCATCTGTCCTTTAAAGTCCTCTTAGTGGTCATTCACTTTCTCTCCACAAATTCTGGGATGTGGACAGATTGGTTACTAATGGGAGGTATTAGTGGACCCTGACTCGCCCCCCTTGTATGCTCCTCTTCTCGGGTCCCTCTTCTGTGATCCTGGCCCCTCCCTCCTGTTCAGTGTCCCCACAGCAAGCAGCTTGCTATGGGGGTACCTGTGCCAAATCACAGCTCCTTTTTTTCATTCAGACATGGAGTCCCTACCTGGTCCCGCCTCCTCTTTCCCCTCATTGGCTAGCTGGCGTTGATTGACATCAGCGGGAGCCAACGATGGCGCTGCTGTGTCTCAGCCAATCAGGAAGGAGAATCTCGGATGGCTGAGATACTCGTGGACAGAGAGGGACCTCAGGTAAGTGTTAGAGGGGCTGAGCGGGGATGCTGTACACACTATACTTTTTAGCTTAATGCATAGAATGTATTAAGATAAAAAAACGACAATCAGCATCTTGATCTTTGATTTCTGACAAAATATGGGAAAATAAGGAGTCTTTTACAGCATAATTCCGATGGAAGATGAGTAACAACATCTGAGGCTTCAGATAGAGTCAGTATGCAAGAAGTTTTGATTTGCAATTGACAATGATGATACTTTGTATATGCTAATGATAAACCTTCTAATAATAAAAACTCCTGAAACATAAAAAAACCTTCTGACTTTAAAACCACGTTAATGCATTCTATACATTAAGATAAAAACCTTCTGGGTGCAGCTCCCCTCAACCCCCCGCCCTTTATACTTACCTGAGCCCCACTCGATCCAGTCATGTGCATGAGCGCAACGGTTCTCCCGGGTCTCTTTCTCCTCATTGGCTCACACAGCTGTGGGAGCTATTGGCTCCTGCTGCTCTCAATCACAGCCAGAGAGCCAATGAGGAGAGAGCAGGGGCAGGCTGTGCGTGTGCGTGTGTGTACGCATATGTATGAGCAATGTCCATATACAGGAGCAAGGCCTGCTTAAGTGCCCCTATAGCTAGAGGCTTGCTATTTGGGGTACTCGACAGAGGGGAGGAGCCAAGACAGCAGGTGGGGGACCCAAAAAGAAGAGGATCGGGCCTGCTCTGTGCAAAAGCATTAACATGTTTATTTAAGAAGAAAAAAATGTACAACCTTTAGGAACCATGCACACTGGCTTAAAAAACACTGCTCCTAGAGGAGTTTAGTCTTTTGTCTGTATAAGCAACTAATGTTATCCTATATGTCCATGTTAGGACTATATCTTCTGTGTTACATTTAAAGTAATGTTTGTTTTTGTTTGTTACCACAGCCCAGAGAGCAATGGATGATGAAAGGTCACCTATTATAATTGATAACACCAATATCCAGGGCTGGGAAATGAAACCGTATGTACAAATGGTAAGATTGATGAGCTGGAGATAAGGCAGAGAGAGTGTAGATAAACCCAGCATATTGCATTTTCTTATTAGCTAGCACTACTGTCTAGAGACAATGCTGCTTAGACATTAATACCAGCTGGGATGTTATATGTTGGAGTATGTTTTCCCTTGGCTTTCACATATCACCTCCCATGGCTTTTTCCAAACCATTAGATTAATTTTTTTTTCAAAGAAATGTAGTTTAGACAGAAATCCTGTGTGTGTATTTTACTTGTATATAATTGGGTATTCTAACAGCACAATTTCATTTTATTCCTTTAGTAAACCCCAATATGTTAAATCCATCAAAAACCTTTTGTTCTATGTTAAGTAGTAATTATCAATGTACATGGGAGCAACAATATTTGCCCATTACATATGTAGGCACTGCTTCCTTTGTACCTTGGCGATCCTCTTATCTCATTGAAAATCTACGAGACAAGGTATGTCTGTCTGTATGTAATAGACTCTGCAGTGTCTGGTAGCCAAAGATCATTTCCTATGGACCAACAGCCTTGGGCCCCTTACACACAGGAGCGTCTAGCTGCTGTTCATCTCTCCCAGCCTTTTAGTGCACCCGGGGAAGCAGAGGTGCAGCATCCAGCCCTGTAGCCTGTTAAAATCTACAGCAGGCTGAAATATGCCTCAGCTGGACAGGTTGACCGTATGTGTTGAGGGAGGAAGCCCCGAATGCAGGTTTGATGCATACTTGACATTTGTCCCTGACCGCATAGGGCCCAAATGGCAGTACTGCTCAATGCAGCTTTCAGCCCTGTCCAGCTGCAGCCTGCCATAGACTTTAGCCAAGAGGGACAGACGGAGGCTAGATGCCATTGTGTGCCTCATTTGGACAAGAGAGATGCACAGTAGCTAGATTCCCCCCACATATTTAGGGCAAGCAAAATGTACTTTTGCTAAAAATATTGGAATGATTTGGAAATACTGACAAATGTCATAGTTAGTCTTTTCTGCATATCAAAGGCAGTTATTAGTCTCTAAAATCATGTATTGGTAACAACGAATACTTTATATATAAATCATATTTTATTGCTATTATATTCCTTTCTTTCTGAATTTACTTGTTTTTGTTTTCAAAAGCTAGAATTAGAGGGGATTGGGGGAAAGAAGGCTGACACCATTCTTCCAAGATGCATTTTGATGGACTGGGCTCCTGGTCACTGGGAATTCATAAAAAGCTACTTTTTTAAGCTCTATATTTGCTGTGTTAAATATTTTTTGATATTCTGTTACATTTAGGCTTTGTTGTGGAGCTTGATACAAAATGTCTTAGGTTGTGTTTTTTAGTTCAAAAAATTTTTATTGAAGAAACAATAACAATACATATAATGCTTCAAGAGTCCAGAAACAGACCATAATCTATCTTGGGAAATATAGGCAGGCTGGCTGAGGTGCCCGATTCTAGTTTGTCACTAAACAGACAGGTAAAGTAAGGGAAGGGGGAGAGGATATGGTAGTGTGGACTGTTAAGTAGAAAGGGTTCCCAAGAGCAAGAGTTCCCAGCCTTTAAGGCTGGAGATTGAGGTCTGGTCTGATTGGTGCCTGTCCAAGGGCTAGTGGTATCCTGGCGCTGAGAAAATGGTGCTATCGTTCCCATAGGAGAGGAGGAAGGAAGAGTAGGAGGGATAGAGATTAGTTGAGGGGGAATAGAGAGATCCTAGAGAGCGGGGAAAGAGAGGAGGGGGACGAGGCAGACCCCTAGCGAAGAGAGGAAAGAGGTAGGGGGAAAGAGAAAAAGGGGGGGGGGGAGAGAGACAGGGTGAAGGTGGTAGGGTTGGGGAGGACCGGTCGCTTGAATTTAAGTGGCCCACATGAAGAACTGTAGAAAGTGGGTGAGGCTGTAAGAAGAATGTTCAGGGCTGGAAGCGAGAGATGTCAAAGCCCGGAGGGGCAAAATGGGTCAACCATGGGGTCCATATGCGATCATGTTTGGGGAGCTTGTCAGTGGCTATGGCTTCAATCCTGGCATGAATCATGGCTTTCGTGACTCTATTTTTAGTTTCGGCAACGGGGAGTTGCGGGGATTTCCATGCATGCGCAATGGTTTGTTTTGCTGCTGTGGTGACCTGCAGGAGAAGCTTGAATTGTGATTTGAAAAGTTCAGGGGGCTTTAGGTTCAGAAGAGCCGTTTTAGGGTCAAGGGCTACGGGGGTGCCCATGAGTTTAGTGAGAATTTCAAATATTTGAGCCCAGAAACTTTGAGCAATCGAACACTCCCACCATATGTGTAAGTGGGTACCGGTGTCTGAGCAACCTCGAAAGCAGAGAGGGGAGTATGAGGGCAGGAATTTATTTATTCTGGCTGGGACTAAGTACCATCTCATGAGAACTTTGTAGGAAGTCTCAAGTGCCACAATATTCTGAGAAGAGGATTTGGTTGAGACCCAGATATCAACCCAGTCTTCTGGATCGATGGGTTGTTGAAGGTCTTTTTCCCATGCTTTGACGTAAGGGATTTGAGCCGTGTGTAGGGGGTCAAGTAGAACGGAGTAGAGCGTTGATATAATGCCCCTAGCATGGGGGTCCGATTTACACATGTGTTCGAATGGAGAAAAGATAGGCAGGGAGGAACTAGTGCGTACATGTGGAGTGAAGAGAAGAGATGTTTCAGTTGAAGATACCTGAAAAGTTCGGAGGTGGGGAGCTGGTATTGCTCCTGAAGAGAAGGGAATGATTTGACTGAGTCAGGCGTGATGAAGTCGTGAGCTCTCAAAAGGCCCGCTTCCGTCCATCTGGTAAATGAAGTTGGGGACGACCAAGCCAGATAGGAGGAGGGGTTCTTAAGAAAGGAAAGCATGGGGTTATGTGGGGATAGCAAACCTGCCTTCTGTTTAAGGTTATCCCATAACTTAAGGCTGTGGGCGGTAATAGGGTTACTGGCCGGTCCTCGCTCTTTTGGAGAGAGCCAAAGGAGGTTGGCCGTGGATAGGGGGTCACAGTCGACCGCCTCTAGCGATACCCAGAGGGGAGTCTCGCACGTGGCGTGCCATTTGGGTAAGGGAGCTAATTGTGCCGCCTGAAAGTATCTAGCAAAGTGAGGTACACCCAAGCCCCCTTTCGCCTTAGGAGAAAACAGGATGCGCT
This sequence comes from Glandirana rugosa, assembly GCA_018402905.1. Taxonomy (NCBI): domain Eukaryota; kingdom Metazoa; phylum Chordata; class Amphibia; order Anura; family Ranidae; genus Glandirana; species Glandirana rugosa. The sequence goes on from BLSH010540780.1 coordinate 784,554, forward strand.
TAGACACACGGGGTCGCAAATTGCCCCAGATGTATTGGAAGGTTCTCCGCTGGAGGATTCTTAGATAGTGAGAGGGCACTTCGACTGGAAGGACCCTAAAGAGGTAAAGTATTTTGGGCAAAATGGACATTTTGACCGCGGAGATCCGACCAAGCCATGCCAGGGGGAGTTTTGACCAACTTGACATCAGTCGTGTGAGGTGGGATAGCATGGGGGGTAGTTTACGGTGTACATGTCTGCTGGGTTGGGGGGGAGATGTATCCCAAGGTAGGGGAGACTAGTCGTAGCCCAAGTAAAAGGGAGGGATTGTTGCTGTCTCTTATACACAT
>BLSH010540780.1:792393-810551 GCA_018402905.1 Glandirana rugosa
TTTCAACACTGCCCCCCCCCCATCCCCAAGTGCATTACTTTACATTTTTCAATGTTAAACTCCATTTGCCATGCAGTAGCCCACTCCATTAACCACTTCCACACTGCCTACCGTATATTGTCAGCTAAAGCGACGCAATGCCGAATCGCAAAAAGTGCTCTGATCCTAAAGGGGGAAATCCTTCCGGGGCTGAAGTGGTTAATTTATTCAGGTCCTCTTGCAAAGTTTCTATATCCTGCTGTGTTGTTATTGCCTTACATATCTTTGTGTCGTCAGCAAACACTGAGATCGAAGTACTTATCCTACCATCTATCATTTATAAATAATGTGCCTTTAAGTGTCTTTAATGAGTCACAACTTTTTAAGGCCTTATACATATGGGCTTATTTTGTATACAATATTTTTTGCTTTAGTGATCTTTAAACATAGATAATAAGGGCTGACTATTGGGGTGAATTCGCACAGTGTGGCGACAGGCATTTTACTGCATTGTAAAATGCCTGTCTCCGTAAGGATACATAGAACACAATTATTTTCTGTGTGTTCCATTCAAACTGCAACGCAGTACGGAGACGTGCTAAATGCAGATATGCTGCATTTTATCACAGCGCACTGTACAGTATTGCATGGCACTGTATAGCAGCGTAGGGAATCACACTGCCATATAGCAGCATGAATGAACTGTAATTTTGTACACTTCAAATACAGTTTGTACAAAAAAAAAAAGGAGCTCACCACTCTGCGCCCTACCACAGTCAGGAACGGACAGCTACTGAAGAGGTAAAGAGCTCTGGCAGCTGTCAGTTCCTATGTGAATACAGCCTTACTTACTTTAAAGCCCCACTTCTGGGCACCAGAAATAAATAACTTTGCAGTGGAGACTACTCACATTGAAAGGTTTAAATGCCTGGTAATTCTAGGGGTAGAGGAAAAGGTGTACCACCCCAAAGCCTCTTCTCTTTGGCACTCTGGGTGGCAGTCACAGATGAGTGTCCTGGAAGCCTGCTGGAGCTAGGAACAAGGTAAGTATCACACCTTATTCTTCTACCACCCACATGATGAGCATTTAACCCTTGCAGTGCAGACGGGTCCCACTGCAAGGGAGTTTTTATGTTTTTTTTTTTAATTCCAGAGATCACCTTTAAGGCGAAACTTCACCCAAATGGGAAGAGTTCTACTTGTCTGTCCCCACCCTCCCTTAAGTATTGCCACTTTTTTTTTTTGGGCGGTTCTGGGACACGTCACAGTTCCCAGAAAGCTGTGGGACCATTCACAAAGTGCAGTGCGGCTCACACGTGCGCAGTGGGGAAGCTGGCTGTGAAGCCAAAAGCAGTCATAGCCACTTTCCCAAAGTAAACATCCCAGCACCTGGACCTGAAAATGGACGAAGAGCCAGTTTGGGTGAGGACAGAGCTGGATCCCTGGACAGCTAAGTGTCCTATTAAAAGTTAACAGCTACAGCTATTTTTAGCTGCTTTTTTTTTTTTCAGGGTATAGCCCCTTACACACGATCAGAATGTCATACAAAAAGTACCATTTTCGAAGCGATCGTACGATAATCTGGACATTGATACACCGCTTTTGTCCGAAATTTTCCAAAGGGACAGACAATTTTTCTCATACAAAACCAGATCGTACGATTTTTTACTTAACCAGTTTCCGCACGCGTTATAGCCAAAAGACGGCTAGAGCGCAGGCTTACTTTGCCGAGAGGGCGTACATGGATGCCCTCCAGTGATCGCTCTGCCCTTCGGACTCAGTTGATCACAGATTGGAGTAAGGGGCCAATCACGGTGGCCATTTTACCACGTGATCAGCTGTGCCCAATGACAGGTGATCACGGATGTAAACACAAGCCGGTTATTGGCTTTTCTTTCAAGCACTAGGAGAGAAGAGAGCTGATAACCGGATTGTGTTAAAGGGACATCAGCACTGATTATCAGTGCAGTCTTTAACAGTGCCCACCAGTGCCGCCTCATCAGTACCACCTATCAGTGCCCATCAGTGAAGGAGAAAAATAATCACAAATCATTAGTGAGGCCTCATCTGGAATATGCAGTTCAGTTTTGGGCACCAGTTCTCAAAAAGGATACCGGGGAACTGGATTTGAAAGTGCAGAGAAGGGCAACCAAACTAATAAGAGGCATGGATGAGCTCAGCTATGAAGAAAGATTAGAGCAACTGAATTTATTCTCTCTTGAGAAGAAAAGATTAAGGGGGGATATGATCAACATGTACAAATACATAAGTGGTCCATCTAATGAACTTGGTGTTGAGTTATTCACCTTAAGGTCATCGCAGAGGATAAGGGGGCACACTCTACATCTGGAGGAAAGGAGATTTAAAGTTTTACAAAACCCAGTAATGTGAAAATAGTTCCTCTGCCCTCCACAGTGCCCACATCTTATAAATCTTCTTTTTACATTAAAATACTGCCACTACAGGCGGTCCTCTAGTTACAAACATCTCACTTACAAACTGAGGTAGACAACAGGAAGCGAGAGGAAATCTCCCCCTAGGAAGGGAAATTCACTCCTCTAAGAGTTATTATGGGAAAAATGTGTCTCCACTGAAGCTTTATCACCAAGGTTTGTTTCCACAACTACTCAACATTTTCAAAATCCAATTATCCTTGGGACAGGAAATGAGGTGAAATCTTCTGAACATAGACAGCAAAACAAACATGGGTGTTAACCCTTCTCTATGCTACCCAAAAAAGCTTAAAAAAATTTTTTTTGGCTGAATCTACACTTAAAAAATGTACCTGTTCCGACTTACAAACAAATTCAACTTAAGAACAAACCTACAGACCCTATCTTGTTTATAACCCGGTGATCGCCTGTATATACCTTTTTGGATGATCTGTATACCATGGCCAGTGATGCACTGCACAGTTTCTCCAGTGCTGAGAGTTTAGGTAGGAGGAGATTTCCACTACAGCCTGTATACTCTCCCACATGTGATGTCAATATCATGTGACCTGGCTAGCTCTGAGAACAAGTGAGTGTTCTCTCCAGCATAAAAAACACAACTTGTGTGCAGGAGCATGTGCAGGAGGACTACCCTGCCTGTGTTAAGCTGGCCTTCCCCAGATACACAGTGCAGGGGGGGGGGGGGGGAATCTATGGCATACAGGATAAAACAGCCTTTTTACACAATGCAGAGGATTAAGCCTTTAAGTTCCACAGTGAGTATAACAAGCATGCTATGCTGCATATAGACTGATTTTTACTGTTGTGGGTTTGGTAACACTTTAATCTTCATATACGGAAACATTTCTTCACAGTAAGAGGGATGTGGAATAGACTCCCTCCAGAGGTGGTTCTGGCCAGCTCAGTAGATTGTTTGTTTTAAAAAAAAATACATAATATAACTGGGTGCTGACATTTATAGGTAAAGTTGATCCAGGGAATTCCCAATTTCCTCTCAGGGGATCAGGAAGGAATTTCTTTCCCCTGCTGGAGCAAGTAGAATCATGCTTTCCTGAGGTTTTTTGCCTTTTTCTGGATCAACTGTGGGTACAGGATTGTGTATTTGGGATTGTATGATTGTCCCGTCCCCCCCCCCCCCTTTATTGGTTGAACTGGATGGACTTGTCTTTTTTCAACCAGACTAACTATTATTATTATACAGGATATATATAGCGCCAACAGTTTACGCAGCGCTTTACATTGTTAGAACAGACAGTACAGTTACAATGCAATTCAATACAGGAGGAATCGGAGGGCCCTGCTCATTAGAGCTTACATTCTAACTATAACTATAGTGTAGGAATTGAATATTTCTGTCAAGGCAGGAGCAGCTTAGTCTGTAGCAAACCATAAAGACATAATATTTTCAACTGATCAAAATAAGTGAAGGAATGAAGGGGAGTACGAAAAAAAGACTGAAATGGAATTTTGCTTTAGGGTGAGAATTTTGAAATGTAAAATCAACATTGATGAGGTATGTGCTTCTCTTACAGGAGGAATACCCACAGAGTGCCCCGTGAGAAGATTTCACAAATGTTGGAACGCTTTGAGCATAATATGAATGTTGGAGTAGTTATGAACTCTGTTGAACCCCGTCGTGTACGCCAGAGACGTCCTGCTCCAGAGGACAGGCAGAGGTGGGGAACCTCTGTAGACTATACAACACACAGCTCATCATTCCAGATCAGATAGCGAATATCCTCTATAAATGCAATCGGATTTAAAGATAATGGACCTATACTAACTCAGTATTGAGGAGTACATTAGGACAACATTTTACAGAAAACTCACATACTGCCTTTTGTGTGCAGAACCTTTCCAAAGTATGAACATTGTTTTTATAAGTTGTTCCTGGACATGAACTTTTTTTAGTTTATTTTTTTATTTTAGCGTGTTATTGTCTTTGTGTGATTATAACTTTAAGACCCCTTTCACACTGAAGGTGCTTTACAGGCATTTTTGCGCTTAAAATAGCACCTGTAAAGCGCCTCTAAGCTGCTTCCTAATCCTCCCCAGTGTGAAAGCCCGAGTGGTTTCACGCTGGGGCGGTGCGCTTGCAGGACAGGAAAAAAAAGTCCTGCAAGCAGCATTTTTGGGGCGGTGGAGGAGCGGTGTATACACCGCTCCTCCACCTCCCCTTCCCATTGAAATGGACAGCGCCTCCGAAGCGGCTGTACACCGCCCCGGAAGCGCCGGCATTTTTAACCCCTTGTGGGGGGTTAAAAGTGCACCACTAGTGGTTCCAAAGTGCCGCTATAACAGCGCTAAAACGCCGGTAAAACTAGCTGCACTTTACCGCTACCGCGGATGTAGAGCCAGTGTGAAAGGGCTCTAAGTGACTGACTAATTTGTTATGAAAGATCTCAGGGTAAGTCTCCCCGTTTTTTTTCTTTGTTTTTAATATGGAGATACAGTCTTTTATCTGTAAATAATTTATTTCTGTTGTGTGATTTAAAGAGACAGCATTTCTGACTCTATACTTCTCCAGTAAATATTTAACTTTGGGAGTAAAATAAATCATTTGAATAGTCATCACTGTAAAACATTCAAATCCCTCAAAATGTCGTTTTTTTTATTTAACCAAATATTTACTTTATCACAAGTACATTGAAAGGAAAATGAGTGATCTTAATTAATTTAATTTAAAGTATTTTGTAATACTCCAGCAACAACAATTGCAGTTAAAAAAAGACCCTGTCGGGCTAAAAAATAAAAATTCTATAGGCAGGCACTGCAATAGAATCTGTATTATACGCACCTATCTGGTGGCCTGTCTCTTACCTTCATTCCAATCCATTGATGTAGCCTATATCAGTCACTTTGGCATTTGACACCTAAGGGAATGCCGGATGCCTGTGTCTGTCCCTGCATGTTGTTGCCCCTTCCTCCAAGGGGCCACCAAAAATGTAAGTATACAACATATTGTATTACAATTTTTTTCCTTATATGCCTGGCAGGGTCTCTATAATGAAATGTGATGGAAAGTGAAATTGCTGTATAGGCCCGGTTCACACTGATGCGACATACACTCCGACTTTGGGAGCACATGTCACATGATGTGTACACATCAATGGTTACCTATGAGAGCCATCTTAACTGGTCCGACACAAGTCGCTTCGACTTTAAAAAAGGTTTCTGCACTACTTTGGTCCGTTTTCAGCCCATCCAGTATCATTGAAGTCGGATCAAAGTTGGATCCTCGTCCTAACTATCCGACTTGTGACATCCGACATGGTGATTACAGCAGCAAGAAAAGGAATTTATGTCACGCTGGGATTGTTTTAATTGGTCAAAGGACAAGTCGGACTATCTCAAAGTCAGAGCAAAAATCGGATGGAAGTAGGACCGATGTTGCAGGGCAAAGTCAGATCAACAGTCGTGTTGTACCAGTGTGAACCCAGCCATAATCAGATTATTATTCTTATTATTAATATACAGTTTACGCAGCGCTTTACAATGTAAAAGGGAGACAATACAGTTACAATACAATAAAATACAAGAGCATTAAGATGGCCCTGCTCAGAAGAGCTTACAATCTAATAGGGTGGGCCAGGTAGTATAAAAGGTTCTAACTGTGGGGAATGAGTTGATGTGTGTGGTAAAAGATTAGTTGGAGGTGTGATCGGCTTCCCTGAAGAGATGTTTTCAGGGATTGCCTGAAGGTAACAAGAGAAGGAGATAGATGGACAGGTTGAGGTAGAGAGTTCCAGAGGATGGGAGAGGCTCTGGAGAAATCCTGGAGGCGAGCATGGGAGGAGGAGACAAAGGAGCTTGAGATTAAAAGGTCTTGGGAGGAACGGAAAGGAGGGTTTGGGTGATATTTGGAGACAAGATTGGTGATGTAGCTCGGGCAGAGTTGTGAATGGCTTTGTATGTTGTGGTTAGTATTTTTAATTTAATTTGCTGGGCGATTGGGAGCCAGTGTAGGGATTGAAGGAAGGGGTGTCAGACACTTAGTGGTTGGTAAGGTGGATAATTCTGGCAGCTGAATTCATGATAGACTGAAGAGGGGATAGCCTATGGAGAGGGAGGCCAGTGAGAAGGGAGTTGCAATAGTCAAAGCGAGAGATAACAAGGGAGTGAATGAGGAGCTTGGTGGTTTCATTTGTTAGAAAGGGGCGTATTTTAGAGATGTTACGGAGGTGAAGTCTACAAACTTTTGACAACTATTGGATTTGTGGCTGAAAGGACAGGGTCAGAGTCTAAGATTACACCTAGTAACCTGGCATGAGGGGAAGGATTGATGGTTGCATTATTAATTTTGATGGAAAAGTCATGGAGGGGGGCAGGGGGGAATATTACCAGCTCAGTTTTAGAGACATTTTGTTTCAGGAAGTGGTGTGACATTCATGCTGTCAGTTAGTAATGCGAGAGGAGACTGAAGGAGTGAGGTGAGCAGTAGACAGATTTGAGTGTCATCGGCATGTAAATGGTAATGGAAACCGTGGGCAGTTATCAAGTGACCAAGGGAGGAGGTATAGCTAGAGAAGAGAAGGGGTCCAAGAACCGAGTCTTGGGGGACCCCCACAGAAAGGGGCAATGGAGAGCTGGAGATAAGAGTTGTAGGTAACACTGAATGAGTGCTGTGATAGGTAGGAGGAGAACCAGGATAGAGCAGAATCTAGGAGGCCAAGGGAACGGAGTTTGAGAAGGAGAGGGTGGTCAACAGTATCAAAGGCCACAGAGAGGTCAAGCAATAGGAGTATGGAGTAGTGTCCATTGGTTTTAGCAGTTAGTAAATCGATAGTGAGTTTTAGTAAGGCAGTTTCTGTGGAATATAATCAAGACTCTGTTATGCATGCTGAGAATTTTTTGTAGTACCAGGGCAAGATTTTCAAATGTGAATATGCTCTTTGACAGTAAAAATATTGTTTGTTTTTCTATTATGACTACAAACATTTTTTTTATATCTGCCTAGTTGATGACATTATTATATAAGAAAGTGAATACAAGGGAAACTATTCAGCTGTTACATACAATTTAACCAAAGTCTACTGTGTTTAAATCAAATCACAAAAAATAATAGATTTCAGCTAATCATTCCTCGTAGTGTTTTTTTTTCCTGGGACAGGAAGTGTGTTAGGACTACAGAAAATCTTCCCCTCGCCTCATCATCCTAGCATAGATAGTTGTTTTGTAGTTTACAGGGGGTCACTAGGCAAGGCTGTGACCACTGCAGAGTGCACGGGAAGTTGGAGGCTCCTGAAATTACATGAGGATTGTGTGGTCCTCAGATATAGTGTCCCAACAATTTGGACAATTCTCTTTTTTTGGCCTCTAATTCAATAATCGTTCTCTGGGTAATCTCCAGCTATAGTGCCAGGCACTGTTCATCTTGACGGTAATTTACAATCGCCAAAAGGAAACTACGTATATATGCAATTTAAGCCTTTCTTATAGTACCCGTTTATAATAACAGACACACAATGAAAAATACAATTTTTATTTAACTTGATTAGTTAGCAGTCTCAGGTCTTCTCCAATCCACTACTCAGCAGGGCCTAACCTTTTTCATGTTGTGCTGTAGGCCATTGACTTTCAGTGGTTAAGATGGCATTTCTCACAACACACAGCCCCACTTCAGTCACGCTTTTGAATTTGGCCTTATAATGTGAAGGCAAAAACTCAGCAGTGCAATGTGAATTAGAAATTTGGGCCACTTTACTCCAGAAGCTTAAAGTGTCATTAAACTCACATCCTTAAAAACTGTCAGTACATACTGCCCGTACTCACTCAGTCACTATTGGATTAATTTTGTGTATTCTGCAAAAACAAAAATGGTTGATCCTTCTGTTCACTGTCCCTCCCTCCTTGTCTGTATCCTCGCTGCAGGCTGAGATTGTATAGACCAGCCATTGCCACTTCTACTGAGCATGCACCAGTTTCAGTTCCCTTCTAAACTGTTAATGTCCTCTTCTTCTTTTTTTTTTTTTTTTTTTTTTTCTTATCCGTGCAGCCCATATGACTATGGAGTCAGACATGTGGGTGCAAACACAGTGGTAAGTGACAGTCCCCTCCCTCCTCCGTGCCCACTAAAAAGCTAAACACAATGGGGATGAGATAATACGTGTGTGTGTGTGTGTTTGTTGTTTTTTTCAGCATTCATTTTTGAGTATTGAGAAAGGTACAACAATGCAAATAAAGTTAAAAAAAAAAAAAAAAAAGAGAGAGACATATGGGTCATAGATAATACATGTTTTGATGGAGGCATCACCTCCCTGTAATTCTAAGCACATACAAACAATAAACACAGGCTGGAGGGGGTGGAACATGCCTTGATTGGCAGAAATAGATGGCCCACATAATGGTTTTGCACAAAAATAATAATTTGAGTTCAAATACATATTTTGTATGGCCATTTAAAACATTATTTGATATTATGTTTTTTTCATTTGTATTTCGAAAGCTTTTTTTTAACTAGAAGCTCCTGCCACCAATGTTTCCCTGCAGATGTGCTGGGAAAGAGCTGAGGTCACATGACAGCTGTATATCAATTCTGAAAAAAAGTTCTTAGATGTTTTTCATTTATTAAAATAAATACAGTGGCATCATCCACATACCTAAAGAGATGGTATAATATAAATTAAACTGTGTGTTTAGTATCACTTTTTATATAATATATATATATCTCATTTTAATATATAACAGTGAGCTACATCGCCATCCACTAAGTTTCTCTGTTGGAAGATCCCATTTGCTGTGTGAATGCTATTCCTGGTCGTAGCGTAGTCCAGCCAGTAGCTTGATGCAAAAATGAGATATACATTTTGTATTACACGCCTGTTATTTTCCTCCTGTTTATTGAAGGACACAGCTGGATCATTAGATCATGACCAGTGGGTTATTGCACCACTCGCAAGAGTGGGACACTTGGTAGAACAAAAAAAGAACACAACCAAAGGGTAGCCCTTGCTGATGGCCAAATCCCCCATCTGCAACACACAGCTTAGTTTTGTCTAGTGCTTAGGAGTTAGGACCTAGACAATTTTCTGGTGGTTATTGCAAGTTGTTTTTTTTTTTTTTTTTTTTTTGTTCCTGATGATGGTTTGTTGTCTTCAATTAACTGCGGTGCTGGGTGGCTGGCAGGATATATAGATCTCCCCAGCACTACCGCATAGCACATGCAGTTCCCTGCCTTGGGAGGACTGGCTCTGATGACTCTAATTTAACTACAGTGGCCCAGGAGGGTTTCGATCCCAGTGGATGCATATGATGGATCGGTCATGTTCATTCTGTCACGGTGCCATGGCTGGGATGGTGAGGCCTGGGTCACAATTGGAGGTGTTTGCTTTCCCTGAAGACCCCTTGCCATTGGAATGGCTTGTACTGCTGTGGGACTACAGGTTCCATAATGACATGCTGCAGTCTGTGAGTAATCTCCCTGGGGTTCTTTCTTCCAGAGGACGGACACAGGGAGATCTGCCTGTAGGTGTCTCGCTGCTGCTTCCTGTGGGTGCTTTGCCAGAGGAGTGAGTGAATCCCTGCTGGGGGGTGTTCACTCTGTCTGCACAGTGACCTTTTGTAGCTCTGGCAGAATCACAGGGTGGTTCTGAAGACTGCTGAGAACCTGGGTGGCTCCTTGCCCTCCTGTGCTAGTTGTGGGTGTCTGGGACCTTGCGCCTTGCAGATCCACTTTGCATTGCTTGCCATACTCTAGCAGCCCTGGAAGCCTCTGCACTGGCCTGTGCATGCTGCACAAATGACGGTGGGTGGAGTCCTTCAGGTACCCCTTAACCTTTTGATACCTTTTTTGTAGCTATGGAGGGCTTTGTATATGACATGAAGAGGATCTTATTGCAGAAGCTCCATAAAAAAAACACCTCTGTTGCTTGCGTCTGAAAGTTCAGACAATGAACCCTGTTCTCTTGTTGATCAGGAGACCCCTATCGAGGCGGAAGCTCTCTCAGTCCCTTGTAACAGTGAAGATATGTTGCTGATGGCTAAGCTGGTTCATGAAGAAGTGCTGGTGTTGGCTCTTATTATAGCCCAACTCCATGTTTTATTGATCTTTAAATTGTTTGTTTGGACCAAGCTGGTCCAAATTAACAATTTCCTTAACAAACATGTGTAGCAGTTGTCAGCACTTTATGAACTGTATGTAGCCTCAGGCACATACAGTATACAGTGCTGAGTTCTGGCATTGGGGTGGAAACTCCAATCAGAGGAAGCTTTGTATTCAATCCGTAAATACAAAGCTTCCTGTGAATAGCTGAGCATCACTAAGGCTGACTCGGTTCCTTTCTTGGGAAGTGGGAATGGGAAGTCTAAGTCCCACTGCTGGAACACAGTGCTGTATACTGTACATAGCTGAAGCTACATACAGTTCATACTGTGCTGACAGGCTCTCTTGCTATAAAGGTTTCACAGGCAGTGTTTTGAATTGCTGCTGGGGTTTCTACTTCCTTGATATGTCTGGTTGTGTAGCTCTCTCTCTCACCCGCTTTGTTTCTAGCCGTGCTTAGTTCTTTAAATGAACACAGAGAAAAAGATTTTATGGTGTGTACACAATCCATTTATACCACTTGTATAACAAAAATATTTAATAGTATATCTAGGAGAGCAAAAGGCAACAGTGGTTTTTATTGTTGCACTTGCCTATTTGTTATTTAATTACCATTTCCCATGCTCTGTGCATGATCTCAAGCCTGTGAAAAGTGTGCACAGGGCCAGTATATCTTTTGCTTTTCCTGTGCTCTGATATACCTTTCAGATGGCTATATGGCATGCAGGATTGTATCTTTCTTCACACATTCCTTCTCATGTTCCACTCTACAAGCAGCTCAAGCACTAATGGGTAAATAAGCTATCTGCAGGAGTGCTGTTGATAGCTTCATCACTTAATACTGAAATGTAAGTATTGAATGGCACTGGTGCCAGCTTTAACTATGTCTAACGTTCTAGTGGTTAGACTTGTTTCTCTGTCCCCTCCCACTTGGCAAAAACATATTGCTCTCTCATATATAGACCTAAAAATCCTTTGTTCTTCGGAGAATCTGATGGGAAGAGTGCCACTATTATTTGTCTTTATAATAGCCTTGCCTTTTAGAAATAATTAAGAGTTCTGAAGTCCATGAGGTATTTTCACACTGCTCTGTAGCAAAATCGCGGTTAAAACACAAATGCATTTTAATTGCGATTTTGCTGTGTTTCAGATGCATTCACTGTGTGTTTCTGGGTTGCCTGCACCTGTGAAAAATGGACATGTGACTCAAAACCGCACCAAAACCACAAAATTGCGGTGCGTTTTTACCGTGATTTCCATTCATTTCAATTTGATATATTTTTTTTTTTTAACTTTTCAAAACGCACTGCACCTGTAACGCAGTGGTGTGAAAAGTCCCATAGGATTTAAAGGGAAACATTTTTTCTTGCAAGGAAAAACGCATCAGTGTAAAAGGGCCCATGGTAAAAAAAAAATCCATAATTCAGCCTGGCAGCACTCACAAAATTAAAATTTTAGATTCTGATTAACTAGACTTGAATTACAATGAATTGATCTCACTGTCCTGTTAAAGTGGATGTAAACCCTAACTGGATGACATTTTAGTTTGCTAAGCACTGTGCATCAGGTACGTGTCACAAAATATTGTTTTAATTTTTTTTTTTGTACCCCTGTGCTACTTTTCTCCTCCAGACTCTTTCAGCCACTTCTACATGAACTCACTTGCTCCAGCATCGGCTGCACATCATTGCTTTAGATGGGGTTTCTGATCATTGCAACGGTGGACCTCACCTATGTGTATTAGCACAGCTGCTTGTAGTCTCCATGATTACTGCATTAGACAGGGTGACCATGCAAACACACAATTGTCTCCATTACAGTAAAGAGCCCGTTCACACGGGCGATTTGCGCTCCGACTTGTGTCGCCCCAAGTCGCTTGACATCTGAAATCCCATTGAAGTGAATTGGAGCCATCTTAATGTACACTACTGAAGTCGCTCCGACTTCAAAAAAAGGTTCCTGCACAAGTTCAAGACGACTTCTATCCGACTTGTGTCAATAGAATTCAATAGAAGTTGCCTACAAGTCGGATCCCCCATCTATATTGAAGTGACTTACAGGAAAAATAAAAGAATTTACCAAGGCAACCCCCTCCCTCCCTTCTCTGATTGGCCACAGGCAAAGTCGCCTGGCATGGAGTCACGTTGTAAGTGGCCAAAAGTCACGCTGAAGTCGCGTTTTAAGTCGCCTAGCAAAGTCGCGCCGAAGTCAGGTCGCCCCTGTGTGAATGCGGGCTAAGTGCCTGTTTGGAAGGGTCACCAGATATGGGTGTAATATAAGCTGCATAATTACAAGAACCAAAAACAACTTTCAAATTTACATGAACCCATTAAAGCCTATATGAGATTTTAGTGATTGGTTTAAATTTACTTTAAGAAGCACACTAGCGACCTGCAATGGCTTGTTTCTGCCCCATACCAAAGAACCACAGTGCTAAGTGTGACCTCTTCCCTTTTTTTTTTTTTTTTTTTTTACTCCCAGCCCAACCAAAAACTGTCATTTTATTACTGTCATATTACAAGAAAATGCTGCACCATTTAAGAGATTGCAAAGTTAGACAAGATTTCTGAACCTTACAACAAGCTGTCATTGCTGTGTAATTTTGCCCATTTTTGTTAGTTTTGGCTGCATCACCTGATTTTTATTTTTAACCAGCAGTACTAGACCTGAAAGTGGTTGTAAATGCGAAAGGTTTTTTTACCTTCATGCATTCTATTTATGAAGGTAAAAAACCTTCAGTGTATAGCACCCCCCTTATATTTACCTAAGCCTGAACCTGAAATGTGCACGAGAGCTGAGGCTCTCCAGGGTATCTCCCTCCATTGACTCCTGCTAGTGAGGTGGGGGATGGGGCTGAGTCGCGCTCTTGTGTCTTAGGCTCCTTTCACATGGGCTTTCTGTTTGTCTGCTTTTCCTCCCATCCGGTGACAGAGGAAATACAGACACCCATGCACTTCTATGGGCAAGCGGATGATCATCCATTGACATCAGCCTTCATTAACATCTGTTTTTTTTTTAACAAAAGAAAGCTCTATTTTTCTTCCATTTAAAAACGAAAGTGGACCTAAATGGATGTCAATGGACAAATGGTCTGTTTTTGTATGCGTTGTTAGGAGCTGGCATCCTAACAACCAATGACTCATTGGGAAACCCACTGACAGTTGAATGTAAAAACTGGCAATAAAAAAAATGAAAAAAAAAACAGCATGGGGTTCCCCCAAATCCATACCAGGCCCTTCGGGTCTGGTATGGATTTTAAGGGGCACCCTATGACAAATTGTAAAAATGGCATGGGGTCCCTCTTAAAATCCTAGGAACAAGGGTTTCTTTCCCACAACCCTGGCCAGTAGTTGTGGGGGTCTGCAGGCAGGAGGCTTATCAGAATCTGGAAGCCCCCTCTTAACAAGGGGACCCCCAGATCCTCCTCATTCACCAAAAAAAAAAAAAAAAGTGTAGTGTAAAAAAGACAGTAGGCAGTTTTTGACAAGTCCTATATTAAAAAAAAAAAAAAACTAAAATAGAAAACAAAATGTCCCTTGGTGTAGATCTATCGTCAATCATAATTTTTTATATTGCTAGTAATGTTTTTTTTTTTTTTTTTACATTCAGCTGTCAGGGGAGAACCCACTTGCTGGCCTGCTCCTTTGCAACCAGCTGCTATTCAAATTTGGATCGGTTGATCAATTTTCGACCAATTTGAATTCTAATTGTCTTAAAAATTAGAAATTAGTTAGAAAACGGATGTACACAACAGATGTGAAAACTTACCCAGCTATAAAACTCAGTGCTGCAGCAGTGGGGAGGGAGCTCAGCTGTACTGAGAATGGAGAGTCAATATGTACACTCGGGCCGCAATGTGCTTCTGCAGGTGGTGTTTCCCCCAAATTCATGTACCTGTATCCAACAATCTGTTGCCCACACCAACATTTGGCATGCAGAGGGGCATGATGGAGTTTTAAAGTGTGTCATTGACACTCAGTGGATTGCACAGACCATGTCTAATGGAACATCTGGTCCTGAGAAGGCCCATTGATGCCATGTGCATTGGGCTGTGTTGCTCAACACATTCCTAGCGCAGCGACAAGCCAAAATCCATTGTATCCAATAGGTCAATTTCACATGAGTGTTATGCATTGGTGTGTGCTGGGTAAAAAGAGTCTCTTCTATGGAAAACACTTGCCTGCCTGCTTGTAGTCTTTTATTGAATGTACACTGATCAGCCATAGCATTATGACCACCCACCTAATATTGAGTATGGTCCCCCTTTGCTAAAACAGCCCTGACCCATTGAAGTCTGGACATCAAAGTAACATCCACATGAATGGCAGGACCCGGGGTTTCCCAGCAGAACATTCTTCCCATACTGCATCCTGGTGCCATCTCTTCCCCAGTTAAGCGAGGCACACGCACCCAGCCATCCACATGATGTAAAAGAAAACGTGATACATCAGGCGAGGCCACCTTCTTCCATTGCTCCTTAGTCCAGTTCTGATGTTCATGTGACCATTGTTGAAGCTTTTGGCTGTTGACACAGGACAGCATGGGCTTCACAGCCCCATACACAGCAAACTGTGCTGACCATTTGTTTTCTGCTTTCACCACATCAACCTCACGGACAACATGTTCACTTGCTGCCTAATATACACTACCAATTTTCAGATACCATTGTAATGAGATATTCCTTTTACCTGTCAGAAGTCATAGTTTTATGGCTGATCGGTGTACACTGAGCTGCACATGCACAGCTCAGCATGCATTCCTGACACATTCTGGCTGTGCTGGAATGACTGACTCCCATGTGCTTGTGTGGGATTGATGTCATTCCTCCACCAGCCAATTAAGAGGCCAAAACCCCAGCACCCAGAAGTCGCTGAGGACAGTGACCAGCAAGAGATTTAATCACTGGAAGGTGGGGGGGAGTATGCATGGCGTAAAAAAAACATGAATTGCAGTCCAGTGCGTTTTTTTCTGCTTCAGAAACCCATGTAAAGTAGGTTATATGGTTTCCAGTGGCATAGTTCACACCAGTGCAGTCAGTTCCAGGGCGTTCCAGAAAAAAAAAGTAGCACATGCTGCATTTTTCCTGCACTGGACTGTATTGAATGTGGTAAAAAGCACCTGCAAATCATCAAAAACATGTTAAAAACACATGTAGGGACACATCCGGAACATGGTGTGAACCACTGTTGAACCATGGTGGTGTGAACTATTGAATAGTGCCCTCCGTCGAAAAATGCCCCAGATGGGCCTGCGCATGCGCAGTAACAAACAGCACTCCAGCTGATATGTTAATGACCTAAACACAGCGCATGCACAGATCATTAGACGGGGCAGTATTCAAAGCTATGCAAACAGTGGATGGAGACCGTACTTGGCACATTCCTCCTTGCTGTTGCGGGGTGGGTTGTGGGTGTGTTGCAAGCCGCCCTTGGACACGGGCAAACCCCACCATTCAACACACCAATCCTGTCCTGCAACACAGACAAAACAGCCCTTCAGCACACGGAAAACCCACCCCGCAGCAGCAAGCCAGAATGTGCCAAGCACGGTCTCCCTCCACTGTTTGCATAGCTTTGAATAGTGCCAGTTGAATACGGTCTTCCATCTAATGATCTGCGTATGCGCTGTGGTTACGTCATATCAGCTGGAGTGCTGTTTGTTACTGCTCATGCGCAGACCCAACGGGGGCATTTCTCAATGGAGGGCACTATTCAATACAACACTGGCCCTTAGGCTGCTAGGTTCACATCTGTG
The DNA here is from genome assembly GCA_018402905.1 of Glandirana rugosa. NCBI lineage: Eukaryota > Metazoa > Chordata > Amphibia > Anura > Ranidae > Glandirana > Glandirana rugosa. The sequence continues at coordinate 808,621 of BLSH010540780.1, forward strand.
CTCTTTAGCAGATGTGTGGAGTGCCGTTCATTTATAAATTAATTGCTACCCCTATGCATCAGAAAATGCAGTACATTTTTGTGTGCAGCAAAACTACATGGTGATGAAGTGCCAAATACTACAAATACTGTAGCTGCTGACTTTTAATATAAGGACTCTTACCTGTCCAAGGATCCAGCGATGTCGGCACCCCAGCCCATTTTCAGATCGGCTGTTGGGTGCTGCCGCTGCCATCTCCTTTCGGCTTCACGGATGGCTCCCTACTGCGCATGCGCAAAGTCTGCTGTGCTTTCTAATTGGCCTGGTGGTGGAGGGAGGAGGAGGGGGGGCCTGAACTTCTGAGGGACAGTGCTGCGGCTAGGGTTGCCACCTCATCCCTTTAACCACTTGCCGACCGCCCGCCGCAGTGTGACGGCGGCAAGGTGGCTTGCTATCGCGAACCGCCGTCACAGGACAGCGGCCGCGATAACTAGTATTGTGAGCGCGCGCTCACTGTGTCCGGGGGGGAGCCAGGGAGCGGGTAGTGTGGACTCGATCGCCGCCGGCTACCCGCGATGGCTCCCCCGCACTGAAAGAACGGAGGTCCGTGTATGTAAACACGGATCTCCGTTCTGTTGAAGGGGGAAGGGCGATGATCACAGCCTTCCTGTATATGGAAGCTGTGATCATCCCCTTTCCCCAGTCAGGGCAGCCCACACCCAGGGAACACAGTTAACCCTTAGAGTGCCCCCCCCGCTAAAAATCGCAGATTACTGCTAAAAATCGCAGATCGCCGCCATTACTAGTAAAAAAAAAAATAAAAATAAAAACCCCAGAAATTAATTCTCATCATCCGTAAACGTGGCCACTTTTGCGCAAACCAATCAATAAATGCCGATTGCGGTTTTTTGTTTTTTTTTTACCAAAAATATGAGGAAGAATACAAATCGGCCAAAACCGATGGAAAAAAAAGTTTTTTTTATATTTTTTTTTTAGATTTGTATTTTAGTAAAAAGTAAGAAATTTGGGGTTTTTTTTTGCAAAATTGTCGCTATTCTTTTATTTATAGCGGTGATCAGAAACAACGCAGAGGGGATCAAATACCACCAAAAGAAAGCTCTATTTGTGGGAAAAAAAGGACGCAAATTCCGTTTGGGTACAACGTCGCTCGACCGCGCAATTGTCAATTAAAGCGAGGCAGTGCCGAATCGCAAAAAGTGCTCTGGTCCTATAGTGGGAAATCCTTCCGGGGCTGAAGTGGTTAAACCCAGTGGCGTAGCGTGGGGGGTGCGAAGGGGGCCGTGGCACCGGGCGCAACATTTAGGGGGGCGCAATTCCGTGCCAGTATGTGTCACTACTGGCTTCCTCCTCATCTTTTCATTTCCTGTGTCCCCGCGCTCTGGCCGCCATGTTCAGTCTCCTGTGCCCTGTAATTGGGTGAATGGGGTCATGTGCGGCGGCGGAGCTGGCCTGTCCGCGATCACGGTTGCTCCTGGAGTCCCGCCTTCACACATGATCCCATTCGCTCAATCACAGGACGCCTGAGACTGAACATGGCGGCCAGAGCGCGGGGACACAGGAAATGGAAATGGCAATTGTGAGCCGCCGCTGTCTTCTTCTCCTCTTCCTCCTCTCATCCGGACAGATGGAGGACAAATAAAGAAGGTAAGTCAGACTCCCTCGTGAGTCATGTTGCTGGCCCCTGGGGGATGGACACGGCCTGGGGAGAGGGAGCAGCCAGCCAGAGAGAGAGTAGAAGTCTAGAAGAGCAGCTAGAGGGTCACGATGTGTAGTGGTCAGTGTAGGAATACTGTAGGTAGTGGAGTGTAGTGTAGTGGGCTGTGTAGTGGACAGTGCAGTGTAGTGGGCAGTGGAGTCAGTGTAGTGGAGTGGAAAGTGCAGTGTAGTGGAGTGGACAGTGCAGTGTAGTGGGCAGTGGAGTGTAGTGGACA
>BLSH010540780.1:822750-839888 GCA_018402905.1 Glandirana rugosa
AAAGTCTGCCACCCCCCCCCCCCCCCCCCAAGCAATGCGTCATCTGTGAACTCCCTCGCTGGCTCTGACATTTTTGAACATCTTGATTGGCCGGCCCGGGACTGTGTAACACCCTTGAATGGAACATGAAGGCTAAGTTCACCTTTCCCAGAAAATAACCTAGGCAGTCAAGGGACCCTAGTAGGTATTAGAAAACGGGAGCTTTGTAAAATGTTCTTTAAGGCTGGATTCACACCAGTCTGGTGCGAATTCCACCTCCTTTGCCTGTGAGAAGGACAGGAGCCGCTGTTCAGTGGCTCCTGTCCATTCTCACAGCGCATCAGCTGGCCGGGAAGGGGGGACGTGCAGTGAGGAGGGGGTTGAGATCTGTGTTCAATGAGGAACACATCTCTGAATTAGATGCGTTCCAATTGAATAAAATGGGGCTGGAATTCACACCGCACTGCACAGAAAATGCACACGTTTTCTGTCCAAATGCACTACACCTATGTGAACTGGACACATTGAAAATATGTTTTCAAGTGTCGTGCGAATTGGATGCGGTGTAAGCCACATTCAATTCACATAAGTGTGAACCTCGCCTAAATTGTTATTAAGGCCTCATGAACATGGGATGTTTTTTTAAAAAAGAAGCCAGCCATGCTTTTGCAGAAAAAATGCCTGATGATTTAAAGTGTCTAAAGCTTTAACAAGCTTTTACAGGTGTCAAGCTCTTAAGCGTTAATTAATTTCATTGGCCAGAATAAATTTATTCTGGCCAAGGAAATTAGTTAGGGCCGGTTCACACTGGTGCGATCCCAGAGATCGCATATGATTCGCACCGCACTGCAGTCTGAATCACATGTGATCTCTATGCGATACGATCTCAGCCATACAGATAGTATGACTGAAATCGCATCGCATTCGAAACAAACTCGACCAGGGCCCTTTTTTCCTCAGCAGTAGAATCGGATCACCTAGGTCACATGCGATCCGATTCCTGTGCGAATTTGCAGTGCGATATGCAAACTGATTTAGGGGTGTCATTAGCTTTCTATTGATGCTCCCCGCAGTTCGCATATAGCAGTGTGAACTGCCGCTGGGAGACATGCGATACAGGAACACGCAGTGGATTCGCAGGGTTCCCGCATCGCAGGAGTGTGACGTGGCCCTTAATGCTCAAGCACTAGCTTGTAGGCTCATTTTGCAGCTCCTAGCAGCTTTGGGTAGCATCAATCATTTTTTCTGCCCAAACTCTGCTGCTCCTGAATGCACTGGCAGTGGGTTTTTTTCCTTCCACTAAACGCTGCTAAAAGCCTATGGGTGCATGGACCCATAGGCTAACATGGAGAGGAGTTAAGAATCAGGAAAAAAAAAAGACAGATGCCCCTAGAAGCAGCTGTAAAAACGTCCTGTGTGCATGAGGCCTAGACCCAAAAGCAGACTTTGATTACCGGTATATTTCAGCTTACCAATTCTTGGGTGTGATTGCTGCATTCATTTTCTTTTGTAGTCTTTCTTTTTTTTGTTTTAATCTGATGATACAGCCAGTAAGGCCGGCCATAGACGGTTCCAACTATGTATGGGCAGGCTGAATGTACCAAGTTTATCGATCGATCAACTTTGGTACAACCAGCCTGCCAGATTTTACCTGCGATCTTCAGTAGTGGTGGTATAGCCGTTAGTAATAATTACTTTCTTCTCCAGGCGGGGATAGCTTCCCCTGCTGGGAGAATACAATGGATTGGCGGGAGGGATTCCCCTGTCAGCACTGTCCGTGGTTGCGAGAAAAAAAATTGTTTTGTGTATACCCTGCCTAAGTCTGATTGTTTGTTTTTTTGAAAGAACACATTCTCCAGCAGAATGTATCGGTTACAGGGATGAGACAAACCATTTAACACTAGCAGAGGTGCTTACAATGATCAGCTTTTATTTATGTAAAACCTTTTTCCCTGAACCTAGGGTCACATATGTGCGATGTCCGACATCGCATGTGATTCGCACCCGCACTGTGGTGCCGATCACATGCGATGTCTGTGCAGTGCAAGTTCAGCCAGTTGTATGGCTGAACTTGCATTGGATTCGCAAGAAAATAGTGCAGGGACTTTTTTCCCCGCACTAGAATCGGATCGCATGGGTGTTCTCACCTATGCGATCCAATTCCTGTGCGAGTTCACAGTTCGCACACCAATTTGTGAACCGAACCTGGGGGTGTCATTAACATTCTATTGACACCCGAAGCGGTTCGCAGAAGGCAGTGTGAACTGCCTGTGGGAGAGATGCGATGTGGGAACCGGCTCTGTAAGTGCGCTGGTTCCTGCATCGCACATATGTGAACCCCAGGCTAAAGGAAAATATTGTATGCTGTAACCAATTATAAAGTATTGGTTGGAGTTTGACTTTGTTAGTGTATTTAAATCTGCTAGTCCATCTAACACATCTGTGTATTCTGATGGGGAGGGGGACCTCTCGCTGTCAGAATACAATACAACAGTGATTCCTGCATCTACATTGTTTTTGATGCAGGGATCTGTCAGGTTTTTCCCTATTTGTATTTAAAGAGTTACTAAACCCAGGACCCTGCATTCACTATACCTGGTCTCCCACAGTAAACAGAATATGGAAATAAATTTATTTTAGTAAATATAGACTGCTAAATACATTTTCTCATCAGCAGTATATAGCAGTCTTGTGACTTCTATCAGTGTCCTGCTAGTGGAGTTTTCTAACTATGAAACTGCAGGGCTCCTGACCCTCTGTCTGGGCAGTGCTGATTGGCACTGTGCTGATCTCATGCACTCTCCCAAGGAAAAAAACCCTCTCTAGCACCCACACCAAATTGAGCATGTGCAGCCTGACTCCATAGGCTCTGTATTATCAAGAAATGATCACGGGACAGTGCAAGGAGGAGATGATCAGAGAGGACAGGATCAAACAGCCTTTTTACACAATGTGGAGGATTAACCCCTTAGATTCCACAGTGAGTATAACCAGCATGCTTTACTGCATATACACACTGATTTTACTGTTGTGGGTTTAGTAACACTTTAACACTGACAGGGGAGCTTACAATGATCAACTGTTATTTGGTTATGTGCAACCTTTATCCCAAAAGGAAAAAACTGCTTATAAAGTGTTAGCTGGAATTCAGCTTTAATTTGTTGGTTAAGTCCATCTAAATGCTAGTCTAACACTCCCCTCCCCCAAGACTGGCAATGCTGCTCTCCAAAGATATCTGCTGTGCCACTCAATACAGAATGCAGACGCCCTAAGGGCTCATGTACACCGGATGCAGTCAGGTGCATTTTTAAACACAGTGTAAACGGAATACGAATACATATGCGAGAAAAAAGACCTCACCAAAACATACCAAAAATGTGCATGAATGTGTGAAAATGCATGCAAACACAACTTGGTAAAGAAATTAAATCAAAATAAATGAAAAAATAATAAACAAGGGCATTGCTGTAAACACAATGAAAATGGGCTCAAACGTGCCATAGAAATGCATATTGAACACAGATTGTGGGGTAAATGAGCCCTAAGACAGGAAGTGTGTTACTGGCTGGATCACCAATTGAAATAAAGGAAAACAAAGTTTTTAAAAGAAGAAAACTAATGCAGCCACCACATGTAAGGATTGGTAAGCTGCAATATATTATATTTCTGTTTTTGGGTTTAATACCGGTTTAATTTTATTGTGCTGTTTTATTGCATTGTAGGCCTAAGGCTACATACACATGGGCGTTATGAAAAACAAGCTGTAAAGCTAGTACTGACACCAGGAAAAAAAGTGCTGTTAAAAACGCGATTTTATCAGCGTTATGCATTGGCGCCAATGCGCGTTAAGATGCGTTTTTCCGCGTTAGCGCTAAGGTGTGTGTTTTTTTTTTTAAAGACCTCCCTTTGCTATTTTCCACTCCCAAATTACCCACAATGCCAAGGAAAATATATAAAAAACGTTAGATAGCATGGTACGGTGCCATTTTGGTTGGAGAGAGAGAAGAGAGAGTATAGTCGGTGAGAGTTTGTTGGAGTCTGTGCGAGTTATTTGTGATTTCTTCTGAGTTTTTCATGATGGATCCTGTTGTCCAGAAGATTGACGAGGCAATCCTGCTGATTGTCTTGCGGAGGCTGTGCAGAAGGAGACAGTTGAAGGAGGAGAGAAGCAGCAGATGACGTTGTTTCTGGACGCATCCACTGGTATCCTAGGGGCTGTCTGTGGGGTACTTCACCAACATGTATGCACAACTGCGCGAACATCCTGAACAATATAAAAATTGAATGCAGATGTCTGTAACGCTCTTAGATGAGCTGTTGGAGAGGCTCCAGCCAAGGCTGACCTGGATGGACACCATAATGCGGTGCTCTGTGTCACTGGAGGAACGGCTGTTAGTGACAGTCAGGTAAGTGAAATTTTATGAATAAGTACACATATGGGTTAGATTTAGGAGATAGAGATAGGGGGTAGGGGTTAGGATTTGCGGGTAGGGGCTAGGGGATAGTGTTAGGCTTAGGGGTAGGACTTCTTATTTGTATGCGGTTTTTATTTCAATATCATTTTTATGTTATGTTAGGTTCCTTGTCACAGGACAAAGTTTTGTGTCCTTGCATCATTATTTCCTCCTTGGCGTCTGTAAGTAACGAGATCAACATATGTGGCAATATGGGAGGAGCTAATTCTGGAGCCCATAGACATCTGGGAATCAGTTGTTGATGGATTCTGGGAAAACAACACAGTTTCCAAATTGCATCAGTGCCCTTGATGGGAAACACATCAGGGAGAAGAAGCCTCCCCACTCCGGATCATCGTATTTCAACTATAAAAAATATTTTCAGTGGTCCTCCTGGCATTGGCTGATGCCCATCTGAAATTCCTAGCTGTGGATGTGGGATCATATGGCAGCCAAGGTGACGCCCGCATATTCCATGAGTTGGCCTTCGGACGTCGTCTGCATGAGGGACGGCTCAACATACCACCCAACAGGCCTCTACCCTGCACTGATGAACCCAGCTTGCCATTGGTCATGGTAGCAGACAAGCCGTTTGGACTGGCCGAAAACCTCATGAGGCCATACAGTGGCTATGGTATCAGCCATGAGAAAAAAATATTCAATTATAGACTCAGCCTTGCACGCCGTGTGGTGGAATGGGCGTTTGGTCTGTGCATGGCCAAATGGAGGGTTTTGCTGTCCTGTATGCAGCTGGATGTGGAGAATGCAATCAAGGTGGTCCTGGCATGCTGTGCTCTCTGCAGGACAATGAGAGGAGCAATGTCGAACTGGAGCCCAGCAATCCATCCAAGTCAGTGAATCCAATGTATGTACTTGCGGTCAACAGCACGTGTCATGACAATCTGCAATCAGTTTGCATTAATGAAGCTCTGCTTTCGGTCTTGTGTCTTTCTTTGAATAAAGCACGTCAAATTCATGTTGGTTTTTTTTTTATCAATTTTTCTTCAATTGTTCCACGAGTCCATTCCATTCTGTGTGAGGCAAACACATGCTAGCCCTATTTGGGTTTAGCATGCGTTTGTCCCAGGTAGAGTGCAAAGGAGTGCTGTTGTGCTTCCTATATAAATGAAAACAATCAGACAAAATTAGTTTTTAAAAGAAAAATGTATTTATCGCATGTTAACAAATCAGAACTGTTGATATGAAGAGTGGGATGCCTGGTCACCGTGGGGATTGGGGACAGGGGAAGGAATGGAGCTGGCGCTCAGGCATATATTGGTGGGCAGTGGATGGTGGACATTAACCATAGGAGTGTGGGGCGTAATATGGGGTCTGGGGCATGGTGGGCGGTGGCTGGCATTGAGGAGGGGGCTAATATAGAGAGGGGGGTGGTAGCACTGCTTAGGTCCCGGGGGCCATTGGGAGATCTTGAGAAACAGTGCATGGATCAAATGAAGGTGGAGGTTGGCACACCACTATATTTGGCCTTTATATACTGCATACAGATGGCGTTCAGTTGATCCATACACTGAATCTCCTGGTCTCCCCCAATGTCCTCCAGCATGTTATACATGTGGCGGCAGAAGCAGGCGCGCTTTTTGCTTGGATCGAGGAATGCATCAGCACTGCGCTTCTCCTGCCGCACTTCCTGCAGCAGTGCTAGCACCCTGTCCTCGGTCTCTGCACTGAACTCGCCCTTGCTCTTTAGGATGCAGTCCCCATGCTGTGGGTGGGCCAGGTCCCACAGCTCTGGATGGGCATCCACAGTGGATAATAAATCTAGCGCTATGATACAAATTATTTACAATCCTGAGCTAAGGGCAGAACTGATACATTGTTTTCTTTTAACTTACTGTCCAGTACAGCGTTTCTCTCATTGTTACTTTGTACATTCCTAAAATAATGACTGCCTGTACTATGAGATAAATAAATGTATCTCATACATGTATTTATTTAATAAATTAAATGTATTGTTTTTTTTTGTTGTTTTTTTGGTGTTTCTTTTATTGGGGGGGGGGGGAGAGAATTGATGAATTTATTTCCAGTTATTTTGTTTTTTGTATTTTTCGCACATGTTTGCAGTATTTTCTTCAAATTTGATATTTTACTTTGATAAACTAATATCATTTTATATTGTAAAGCGCTGCGCAAACTGTTGGCGCTATAGAAATCCTGTATAATAATATGTGTTCCTTCCAAAAAACAATATCCTATGCAATAAGGTTAGTGGATTGACCCTCCAGTTAGCAGTCCCTACGTCCTGCTTTCTTGCTAGGATACAAAAACCGTTAGTATTCACCCCTGTAATTCTGGGAGTGAGTGGCCAGTGGTTTTTACATCCTATAAATAAGGAAGGATGTGGGGATTGCTAACGTAGAGTTTTTCAGCCAGGCTTCTGGGGTAGCCCAAATGGCCTACAGTAGGACAATATAATGATTTTGGCATTTTACAAAGCTCCACAACGTTTTTAATATCTGGGGCCACTTGATTACATAGGATACAGTATTTTCTGGAAAAGGTGAATTTAGCTTTTAATTCATCCTTGCACAAAGGCATGCCAAAATATACATGGAGGTGCGCAAGCATAGCTCAGTGTAAGTTCTGAAGACATTTGTGAGCAGGAAGATAATACGGTTTTATTGCAGAAGAGATTACTTTTTCTCCGCTGTAACAATAATTCTTCCTGCTAGCAATTTCTGCTCAGATATGTCTATAAAGGCTCCTTTGTCTTCAAGCAGGGGAGGGCTGGGCCAGGGGGCAGGGTGTCAATTGCTCCCTAGGCCACCCCAACTTACATTCGAAATGGCTGGCGGCCATTGCCCACTGACAATATTTCTTTTGTTGAGGAAGTAGGGGCCAGGGGCGCGGCCGCCAACTAACTGCAAGCATAGGGGGGCACCCAGGGCTGGCCCTACCATGGATGATGTCTATTATAGGAGCCGGTCCAGGAGGCAGGACTTCTTATGACAGCGTCCACGCCAGGTAAGCAGGAGATCACTGCTCTTTGTAATCCGGCGGCTCTCCTCTCTCTGCATTGCAGGCTGCATTGGATGGGTACTGGTGAGGCTGCATTGATGGGCACTGATGAGACTTCATTGATGGGCACTGATCAGGCTGCATTGATGGGCATCGATGAGGCTGTATTAATGCATTATTTTTGTTAAACCTCCTTTGTTGCTATTAACATTAAATTATGTTACAGCATTGTATCATATTTGTCTTGCTTCATAACATTCAAGAGTCACAGAATTTTCACCCAAGATTCACACATTTCCTAACTGAATCTAATTAGAAAAATGTGTGAGTCTGAGCATGGGAAGCTGCATAGGGTCTAGCAGGTGAAGTCTTGGTAGCTCTGTAGAGCCAGAATAGATGAATTGGGGTCCTTTCACGCAGGCGTTCCGCCCGGTGGACTTCGCTTTGCTCAGCAGGGGATCGATCCGCTAATCCCTGCTGAGCAGGCGGATGACAGGTCCGTTTACACTCACTGTGCTGAGACAGACCTGTCAGAGCCCCACTCTCCCCTATGGGGGATTGGATGAAAACGGATCTTCCTGTCCATTTTCATCTAATCCCATCCAATCCGACAGAAGGAAAATAAGGTCACCATTCTTCTGGATTTCACGGATCGGATCTGATCGGATAGCAGCGGCTGTCAGCAGACATGTCACCGCTGACTTCCACCGCTCCATAGAGGTGAATGAAGCGTACGTTCAGGTCCCCCTGAAAACCTGACAGGCGAACCTGATTGGACAGCCTGTGTGAAAGGGGCCAGGTGCAGTGACAGGGTATGTGGAGTAGTGTACCTGGTTCTGATTGCCAGCATCGTGGAAGGAACCTTTGGGTAAGCCTGTTGAGGAGTTTGAGGACTTGGTATTATCAGGTCCGTAGCGCAAAACCTTGTTCTTGGAAACAGTCGTGGAGGATTTATGAGCAAAAAAAAAAGAAAAATATTCAATCTGTGTGGTGATAAATGAGAGCTGTAATTCTATATCCCATTTGTGGCTATATGGAGGCACAAAGCCTTGTGGCAGTTTAAGAGTTTGTGTAAAAAAAGATGGTGTGTTTGATTTACTAAAACTGGAGAGTGCAAAATATGGTGCAGCTCTGCATAGAAACCAGTCAGCTTCCTTATTTTTTTTTGTCAAAGCTTAAAGTGTTACTAAACCCAGGACCCTGCATTCACTATATCTGGTCTCCCACAGTACACACAACATGGAAATGCAACTGGTTTAGTAAATATAAACTGCTAAATACCTTTTTTATAAGCCGTTAGAGCAGTCTTGTGACTTCTATCAATGGCTGGTTAAAACTTGTAGGAGGAGTTTTCATTCTGCTCTGATTATCCTATGAGGCTGCAGGAACCCTGATCCTCTGTCTGGACAGTGCCGATTGGCCCTGTGCTGATCACATGCACCCTCCCAAGAAAAGAAATCCCTCAAGCAATTCCATTGTTTATTGGCCAACACCAGTCCAGAGGAAGTACCCTGTAGAGGAAGTACCCTGTAGTTCTGGGCCAGGTCTAATAGGCTGACACTAGCATTGTGTTTTGGGAGGGTAAGGAATAACCTGCTATTTGCTGTTTTCACCATGTAAGGCCTCTTGCATACTGTAGCTTGAAAAAGCTCAGTACAGCTTATTTTTTTTACTGAGCTAAAATACAGCCCATTAATTGTAATGTGCCTATGCACACAGGCGCGTAAACAAGCGCAGTGCATTCTTCAGTAAAAAATGTTTAGAAAAATCTGCTTTATTGGTCAGTAATTTATGCCTCATGCGTGCAAATGCCCATTTACATATTGTGCAGAACGACAACTCAAGAATACATTTTTGCGAAAATGCACGAACGCATATAAACGCAAATACATTTAAAAACAAAATGTCTGAAAAAGTAGATGCTCAAACAGGAGCATCATCAGTAAGAGACCTAATGACTCAGAAAGTACTAAAAAAACAGATTAATACTTTTCTTTTAGTAAACCCTTTTGTTATGAAAATGCTAGTCCCTTAGCTGCTTTGTTGACACTCTGGTTTCAATTCTAAGTCACTAACCCCAAAAAATTTGCAGATAAAGAATCATAGAAAACTCAGATTTTCTTATCTATATTTTTATTTTTGGAATTAGTGATTGTTACAATCCCAGGTTTAAACAGCTTTCGGTAATACAGATTAAACCAGCGATGTTGTGAAGAAAGAGGAAGTCGCAGGAAGAGGAACCCTAAATCTTGACAGTAATTCTTGGGAAGTGGAATACTTGATATGCAGTATCTCACAAAAGTGAGTACAGCCCTCTCATATTTTCATGTGACAACACTGAAGAAATGACACTTTGCTACAATGTAAAGTAGTGAGTGTATAGCTTGTATAACAGTGTAAATTTGCTGTCCCCTCAAAATAACTCAACACACAGCCATTAATGTCTAAACTGCTGAAACAAAAGTGAGTGCACCCCTAAGTGGAAATGTCCAAATTGGGCCCAATTAGCCATTTTCCCTCCCCAGTGTCATGTGACTCGTTGAGTGCACGTGCTCAGCATCATATACAGAGGTTGTCTTTGGGAAATACACATATGAGTGCTGCCAGCTTTGCTGCAGAGGTTGAAGGGGGGAGTCAGCCTGTCAGTGCTCAGACCATATGCCGCACACTGCATCAAATTGGTCTACATGGCTATCTTCCCAGAAGGAAGCCTCTTCTAAAGATAATGCACAAGAAAGCCTACAAACGGTTGGCTGAAGACAAGCAGACTAAGGACATAGATTACTGGAACCATGTCCTTTGGTCTGATGAGACCAAGATAAACTTATTTGGGTCAGATTGTGTCAAGCGTGTGTGGTGGCAACCAGGTGAGGATTACAAAGACAAGTGTGTCTTGCCTACAGTCCATCATGGTGGTGGGAGTGTCATGATCTGGGGCTGCATGAGTGCTGCCGGCACTGGGGAGCTACAATTCATCGAGGGAACAATGAATGCCAACATGTACTGTGACATACTGAAGCAGAGCATGATCCACTCTCTTCAAAGACTCGGCCGCAGGGCAGTCTTCCAACATAACGACCCCAAACACACCTCCAGGATAACCACTGCCTTGCTAAAGAAGCTGAGGGTAAAGGTGATGGACTGGCCAAGCATGTCTCCAGACCTAAATCCTATTGAGCATATGTGGGGCATCCTCAAACGGAAGGTAGAAGAGCGCAAGATCTCTAACATCCACCAGCTCCGTGATGTCATCATGGAGGGGTGGAAGAGAACTCCAGTGACAACCTGTGAAGCTCTGGTGAACTCCATGCCCAAGAGGGTTAAGGCAGTGCTGGAAAATAATGGTGGCCACACAGAATATTGACACTTAGGGCCCAATGTGGACATTTTCACTTAGGGATGTACTCACTTTTGTTGCCAGTGGTTTAGACCTTAATGGCTGTGTGTTGAGTTATTTTGAGGGGACAGAAAAAATACACTGTTATACAAGCTGTACACTCACTACTTTACATTGTAGCAAAGTGTCATTTCTTCAGTGTTGTCGCATGAAATGATATAATAAAATATTTACAAAAATGTGAGGGGTGTACTCACTTTTGTGAGATACTGTGTGTGTACACAGGGACTCCTTTATAACTGAATGCGTGGGCCATTGCAGCAAGATTCTAGATTTTTTTTTCTAGAAACCTAATATCTGATTGTTACAACTTGAATTCAAACTTTCAAGTTGTGTCATTGGGACAGTAGGTAGAGTACAATGTGTGCAGTACAATAATAACTATTTTTGCTTTGTTAATGACTTTTCTGTAATGGATAGTTATGTTGCTGTAACTAGGAACTACCAGAGGCTTTTCTCTCTACAGCACGCAAGGCAATGACCAAGGGAAGGACTCCAATTATCATCGATAATACCAACATCCTGGCTTGGCACATGAAGCCGTATGCAGTTATGGTAAGTACAGTCAGGCTTACTTGGGTTATGGGACATGGAGCAGTTACAGTGAGGGGAAAAAAGTATTTGATCCCCTGCTGATTTTGTACGTTTGCCTCCTGACAAAGAAATGATCAGTCTATAATTTTAATGGTATGTCTATTTTAACAGTGAGAGACAGAATATCAACAAAGAAAATCCAGAAAAACGCATTTCAAAAAAGTTATACATTTATTTGCTTTTTAAGTGAAATAAGACCCCTTCGCAAAACATGACTTGGTGTCAAAACCCTTGTTGGCAATCACAGAAGTCAGACGTTTCTTGTAGTTGACCACCAGGTTTGCACAAATCTCAGGAGGGATTTTGTCCCACTTCTCTTTGCAGATCCTCTCCAATTCATTAAGGTTTTAAGGCTGACATTTGGTAACTCGAACCTTCAGCTCCCTCCACATATTTTCTATGGGATTAAAGTCTGAAGGCTGGCTAGGCCACTCTAGGACCTTAATATGCGTCTTGTTGAGCCACTCTGTTGCGTTGGCCGTGTTTTGGGCCATTGTCATGCTGGAATACCCATCCACGACCCATTTTCAAGGAGGGCTGAGGGAAGGAGGTTCTCTCCCAAGATTTGACAGTACATGGCCCTGTCCATAGTCCCTTTTGATGCGGTGAAGTTGTCCTATCCCCTTAGCAGGAAAACACCCCCAAAGTATAATGTTTCCACCTCCATGTTTGAAGGTGGAGATGGTGTTCTTGGGGTCATAGGCAGCATTCCTCCTCCTCCAAACACGGCGAGTTGAGTCAATGCCAAAGAGCTTGATTTTGGTCTCATCTGACCACAACACTTTCACCAGTTCACCTCTGAATCATTCAGATGTTCTTTAGCATACTTCAAACAGTCCTGTACATGTGCTTTCTTGAGCAGGGGGACCTTGTGGGCACTGCAGGATTTCAGTCCTTCATAGCGTAGTGTGTTACCAATTGTTTTCTTGGTGACTATGGTGCCAGCTGTCTTGAGATCATTGACAAGATTCTCCCGTGTAGCTCTGGGTTGATTCCTCACCCTTCTCATCATAATTGAAACTCCACAAGGTGAGATCTTGCATGGAGCCCCAGACAGAATGAGATTGACAGTTATTTTGTGTTTCTTCCATTTGCGAATAATCGCACCAACTGTTGTCACCCTCTCACCAAGCTGCATGGCGATGGTCTTGTAGCCCATTCCAGCCTTGTGTAGGTCTACAATATTGTTCCTGGCATCCTTTTTTTTAAAAATCAAAACAATATTTTATTGCCGTCAAACAATATGGCACATGCACTTATTACAGTATCTATAGTAGAGTGTACAGCATTACAATTGATGTGTCCAGAATAGCAAAGTAATATGCATCAAATGGGTATAGTCTTTGTAATACATCTCAAGAATGGCGGCATTTAATGAATGATAAAAGAAAATAATACATGACTTCCAGTCTGTGCTTGTTCCCTCCTTTTCCCCCCTTCCCTGGGATTTCCATAAAGTATTATAAGGTGGATAAACCTTGTAGACTACCTAGGTTTATTATTGGGCTTACTAGGGTACCTAAATCCTTTTTGCTCGTATGTGTCAAACATACTATGCCCTAAACCTAGGAGTTCATGCTCAAGACTTCCTGTTAGACTTACATCAGCAGCAATCTGTCTCTAACCATTTGTACCAAGGCTACTGAGGTATTAGATTGGATTTAGCTGGTTTTGCCATATAAGATCAAACTTTTGAGATGCATTGCAGTGACGGTAAGCCAGCTGTTCTCTAAGGAGGGTGTTGTTGACGCAATGTATCCACTGGGCTTTAGTAGGCGAGGAATGCGATATCCATAATCTTACTATCAACTTCCTGGCTAGATATAGCAGTCTTGTGATCATGTAATATATGCCTCTAGGGAACATCTCCTCATTTATAGCTCCCAACAGGCACACCGGTGGGGTAGAGGGGAAAGGAAGTTGAGCTACTTCAGTAATGGTTTGAATGACCTCAGCCCAGTATCTTGCGAGTTTGGGACATCTCCAGGTCATATGTATAAAGTCACCTGTGTGAACTACACACTTTGGGCAGAGAGGAGTGTCTCTTTTGCCCCAAGCAAACAGTTTGGCCGGAGTACGGTATGACCTATGAAGGATGAAGTGAGAACGTTTTTGGGAGGCAGAAACTGAGAGTGGGAGGGATTCTAATGACATGTCCCACTGCTCATTGTCTATCTCTCCTATGTCTGTGACCCATGAAGACCTGCATTTAAGTAAGGAGGGATTTTGATGGTTGACATAAGGACAGAGTACATGTGGGAAATTAGACCCTTACGGGAAGTGCCCGTATAAGATTTTGTATCATGGGGGAGGATGATATAGAGAGGGGTGTCACGTGCACTTGCAAGGCATGCCGAAGCTGGAGGTATTGATAAAATTGGCCATTAGTGAGCAAGAATTCATTTCGCAACTGTTCAAAGGTTTTTAAGGTGCCGTTGGAGTACAGTTGATGGAGGAATCGTATCCCTGGTTTCTTCCATAAGGAGAACCCCTGTAGCTTATTAACTTCTGCAAAATTGGGAATGTGCCATAGTGGAGTAAACTCCATTATACCAGAAATAGACAGTGCCTGTTTAGTTGTTTTCCACACTGTTTTAAGCAGGTCCCCTGTAGGTGAAGAGTGAGTTATGCCCGGGAGATCCATTTCTAAGTGTGATATGGCTGGGAGCTCTGGAATAGTCCAGGACACCACCCGAGCAGCTGGAACTAACTTATCCTCAGCACCCCAGCCTGCAAACAGTTGCAGCTTGGAGGCCAGGAAGTACATCTTGGGGTGAGGGACTGCCAGACCACCCCGATCCTTTTCATATTGGAGGGTATTTAGACTTATACGGGCCTGCTCCCTTCTCCTTATAAGATCCCGAAATTGTGAATCTATACGTTGAAACCATTTGTTCGAAATCCAAATGGGTGTATTATGAAATATATATAATCGCTGCGGGGCTCACACCATCTTTATAAGGTTTACATGACCTATCACCGATAGCGGCAGCTTGCACCAGTTATTACCTTTTTGAGTTTTTGTTTATTTAATAGGGGAGCTAAGTTAAGTGACAGTCTGCTGAATCCTTAGACACCATGACTCCCAGGTACTTAAAGGAGTCCACTATGGCAATTTGTGCTGCCCTGTCCGGGAGAGGTGTCACAAGTGGGTCTAGCGGCATAAGCACCGATTTGGACCAGTTGATGGCAAATCCTGAGATACTTCCGAAGTCTGAAATAAGTTTCATTACAGTGGTTAACGATCCCCCCGTGTCACCCAGATATAGTAGTGTGTCATCTGCATAAAGGGACACCTTATCCTCTATGGGGCCTCTGTGAAATCCAACTATAGATGGGCGATGACAAATGATCAGTTCCTGACATCCTTGGACAGCTCTTTGGTCTTGGCCATGGTGGAGAGATTGGAATCTGATTGATTGTTTTTTTCTGTGGACGGGTGTCTTTTATAAAGGTAACAAGCTGAGATTAGGAGCACTCCCTTTAAGAGTGCTAATAATCTCAGGTTGTTACCTTGATAGAAGACACCTGGGAGCCAGAAATCTTGTTTATTGATAGGGGATCACATACTTATTTCACTCATTAAATTGCAAATCAATTTTTAAATGCCTTTTTCTGTTGTTGTTCTGTCTCACTGTTAAAATAAACCTACCATTAAAATTGTAGACTGATCATTTCTTTGTCAGATATACAAAATCAGCAGAGGATCAAAATACTTTTTTTTTCCTTGCTGTACAACCAGACGTGTCCCATTTTTAGTGCAGTTGATTAGTGGCTTATCAATATGTAGGTAAATGGGATGGTCTTAGTTGACACAATTTTTAAGTAATTCAGTAGCTGCCTGCCCATGGAACACAGATTATCGATAATCAGCTACAGAAAGTAGAGGTGAATAGGTTTAGTTAGGTGTTTGTTGTTTTGTTTCTTTGTGTATAGTGGGGTTTACTTCACAGTGGATTGATAGTAATGGGCAGAAGAAATATATGGCTGTCAAAGAACTTCATGACCAATTATAAGAAACGCAGATCATCATATCAGAACGCATCCCTTCACTGTAGATATATCATTGCTCAATGTTGGAACTTCAGCTCAATTTTGCCCAATGTGGAGAAGGTTTAAATATCTGTCTGGATTTTATTGCGGTGCCCCCATTAGAATGTTTTCTTATTACTTCTGATCCAAGTGATATACCATGAAAGGAATGAGGGAAAATCTCTTCAGCAAGGACAAAGATTGCAATTTTCTTGATCTTAGAAGTGGATGGAAGGGTTAGGGCCCCTGTCGAGTTTTTACTGTGGAGCTCTTGCCTCACTTACTGCCTTATTCACCAATGCTTTCAGGACATGATATAAGGAAATATTCTTAACAGTTACAAAATAAAAAAAAGAAAGAAAAAAAGCCTTCCCTAATTTACTATAATAAAATGATTTTATTGCGTATTGATCTGTGTGGTCTTCTCTCCGCTTTCACTGGAACGGGAAGTAGCCTGGGTACAGAAACCAGTGCATTTCTGGTAAAGATTCTAAACCTCCCCAACTCTATTAAAAACTAAAAATAAAATGAAATTGTGTGTAACGGCTAACATTTTTCATGTCCTCGCTTGTCTTCAGGCACTGGAGAATGCATATCAGGTCATATTTCTGGAGCCTGACACACGCTGGAAGTTCAATGTCAAGGAGTTAACAAGGTATATTCTTCATATCAATTCTTTATTCTAGAGCAGAATGGCTATAAAGGGTGAGAGTACCGTTCTCCTTTCAGGGTATCTTCTCTGGCCTAATGTAACCCACTGCTCCTCTCCCTAAATGAATCCTTACCTTGATCTGATGTCCCAGGCGGGTCTCTTGCTGGGCTAAGTTAGGTTAGGTCCAGACAAGTTGAAGTGTTCTTTGAAAGCTGAATTCCAGGTATGAATATATTTGGATAGTTAAACTGGACCAATGTAAGTATGCCTGTTGCATACTCGGCCCGAAGTTGAAAATCACTGTAATGGACACTGTTTTGGGTTACTCTATATATGGGGCAGCTCAAAGGAACATGAGAACATACACATCAATAAAGAGACTGACACATGAATAGGTTTAATGGGCTAAATTGGCCTCAGCGAGGAACTGCAGTCTGCTCACATAATTTGTAATAAAAAACATCTTTGCCATTCTGAAGCTTCCCTCCAACCACTTTGCATATTATTTTATATATACTGTGATTCTGTACTTGCCAAATATGCTGCACAAATCTCCCTCCACTAAGTCTGGCTGCAGTAATTTTAACTGTGGGCAGCTGAAGCTGCTGCCTGTTCACTTCCTGGATTTACACAGAGGCACGCCTCCAGCTCTGTAGCTTTCATTAGCCCCCTTATGACTCACCCCCCTCCCTTCCTGGCAAACTCTCAGGAGAGTGAGTGCTGTGCATGATGTCAAACGCCTAGGCTAATGACCGGACAAGAAATAGGAAGTGGGCTGTATAAGGTATTTACTGGCAGAAAAAAATGTTTTACTGTCCAAAGTTAAAACAACAAGGGCAGAGGATTTAATAGATGGAAAGTTGAAAAAAAATACTGAAGGGGTAACCCAATTTACAGGGCTGGCCCAAGACATTGTGCTGCCTGGGTTCAAGAATAAAAAAAATCACGCCCACAAAGGGCCCCACATCCATTATTGTTTATCGGGGGGGGGGGGGGGGAGAGAGAGAGGGGGCTGAGAGGGGGGGAGTGAGAGAGAGGAGGGGGGCTGAGAGAC
>BLSH010540780.1:847028-863444 GCA_018402905.1 Glandirana rugosa
GTGAAGACTGTTCAAAAGGACTGTGGTTCTCTTTTTACCACTGCCCTCCCTGGAGATCGTCTAACTGGCAGAGTTGTGACGACGACACACTTCCCCCACACAGGGAAAGGTGTTTAGTCGAGAGTCTGGAGAGGATTATATTGAAGTCGAGAGACGGGGGACGAAAAGTCTCGACTCTCTAGGACACATTTAAGACATGAAACTTACCTACATCCCCTTTCTGTCGACATCTTACTATTTGTCCATATTACATACATCCTCCTAAACAAATTGGTGAACGGCTGGCGGTTAGCCGTAGCTTACACGGACCTCCGCTCCTTCACTCCGGGGGGGGGCATCGCGGGTGGCCGGCGGCAATCGAAGCCGCCGCACCCGCTCCCTGGCCCCCCCCGGACACAGTGAGCGCGCGATCTGGTTTGCCTTACAGAGCCACTTTGCCGCCGTCAGATGCCGATTGGCGGTCGGCAAGTGGTTAAACAAATCCTCCTACATACATTATACCTGTTTATCATTCTACAGCTGTCTTTCCCCTACATCCATTCAAAGTACAGAATTTACACAGGATCTCTCAGCTCTGAAAAGCAGGGGGCAGAGAGCTGAAGTTATATTAGGAGAGGTCTGAGAGCTGATTTGTGGAAAGGGACACACCCCCTTCACACAGCAGCAGTGTTGAGACGGTCAATCTGCTAGAGGTCCCTCCCGTCACCATTTTTCTCTTGGTGTCAGGAAAACTTGTCAGAAGTGACTCATGCTGATAGCAGTGGAACGAGGCAGCGGACAGAAATTACACTTATGGGGAGAGTTACTGGAGAGTGCAAAATCTGGTGCAGCTGTGCCTAGAAACCAATCATCATCCGGGTTTTGTCAGCTCAGTTGAGAAAGCTGAAGTTAGAAGCTGATTGGCTACCATGCACAGCTGGATCAGATTCTGAGAGCCCCAGTTTTAGTAAATCTCACCCTAAAGCTCCATTCACACCAATGCATTTTTTTCATGCTTTTTGCGCAGTCTGGGGTACTGCGCAGTCCGTATATGGAGGTAAATCCTCTATTGCACAAAAATGACAAACAACCTGTGAAATATATAAAGTGCATACATAAAAAGTGACTTCGTGCCTTAAGCTGTGCAACAAATGAGAATATAAAATTGCATAAATAACACATCAATACAATAGTGACATATCCAAAGTGACGTAGTGTGATGCCTAATATGGTGAGTCCATAAATCGCTCAATAATTTCTTCAAAAAGTTCAAAAATAATTTCATATAATATCAACAAATATCTCCGTGTTCAAACAAGTGCTCAAAACAACTCCATTCAGTGCTTGAATTTGTGCAGCTGGCAGTTAGAGTCAATCTGGTGGGTATCTTGAAACACCACCAGGGGGACTCTCGTGAAGGTGCTCTCCTATATGTGCTCACAGAACTCTCACCTCCAAGGCACAGTGCTTGTGCCTTTAGCTAGATCCCAACTAGCTATACTGTTAAATCCTCCTCCTAGGGGGCATCCTTCATTCGGTTCCTAATCTCCTCTCAGCCTCTCTGGTAGGATGATGTCAAATACCGAATCTTCCCCTCAATCCCAGCTCTGTCCAATCACTGCCAGCTTTTATTTTTTTAATATGGGTTTTGCGGTTTGCCCAACATTACATTTTTGCAAAAAAAAATCAAAAATCAAAATGCACAGCAAAAAGCAACATGCATAGATGTGAATCGAGCCTTAGTGCTTCTACACACACTATAGAGAAATATGCTTTGTTCACGTTTGAGGTTTGCAACCACTTTAAATTGGTTGCCACGGGATACTCATTAAGTCCAGCCCCACTATATACTATAGTATGGGTAGAACATGTAGAGCAAATAAATACTTTTAAGAAAGTCTGATATCTAGGAGCTTTGTGAGTGTATGGGTAACAAGCACAGAATGAAGCTTGATAAAAGCAATATCTTTGGATGAAGTTCTATAGATGGACTACATTGAAGTTTCTGCAAAGTGGAGTATATGATGTTAAATGGCTCTTATAAGTCTCCAAGAATAAGGTTATAAAAAGTATTTCCAGAAAGATCGATGTCTATGGACTACCATCATCTATTTTCTTTAGATTGATTGTTTTTTGTTTTTAAATATGGATGAACAATTTATAGTTGAATTTGAGAAAGACACTGACACCAGGAAGATTTTAACAGCATGCAGTTGCAGGAATTGCCCCAGGACTTAACCAAGGCCTAAACTCCACAGAGTACGTAATGTAATCTGTTGCTGACGAACACTTTAACCACTCATTAGCCATCAGTTCCAGTGCAGCAACAATATTGCCAGTAAAGGGGTTGCCAGTTGCTAGAGAATAAAACCAGCCATATAGTTTAGCTGTAAAGCTGCGGGTGGGAAGGCTCACATGAGTGTTTATACCCCTGACATTCTGCTGTTGTACACTTGCTGGAGTTTTTAAATCTATTTTTTTCCCAGAAAATACTGTGATAAAAATGTCTACATTTCAACACAATTTTTTAATTAATATTTACAGTGTATTAACATTTGAAACATATATACAATTCCCAGTGTTTGTATATAAATAAAGAACAGATATTGTTTAAAGTTTGTGTCGTCTTCTTTTGCGGAGTTTTCCTTGGCCAGTGAAGCCTGTGTCTTCTTTCTTTGTGGTTGTATCAATATCTGTATGGCCGCTGCTAGCTGAAGGATCAGATTTACCCTCAGACTGATTAGGAGAGATCTTTTCAGTCTGCAGGTCAGCTGACATTTCTGGTTTTGGCTGTATTTTCCCTTTCTCTATCCCTGAAACGAGAGCCTGTGTATTAATCATGGCCAGTTCTTCATCGGCCACAAATTCCCCTTTACTTATTAGAATGGGCTGTTCACTTGTCTGTACATCTTTCTGCATACTTCGAGGTGGACGGAACGCTCTCTGTAATGATGGCGACACAAAGGGGCGCACGGGCGTTATTGGTGGAGGGGAAGGTATCCGGCTAAGGAGGTCCAGACCTTTCATCTTCTTGCAAGTTTTTGGATCCAAGTCGCTGCTAGAGAGGACTACTGGATTACTTCTATTAGGGGTATTCAGAGGATTCATCTGGGCTTTTCCAAGCTTGGCCACTGGCGTCTAAAAGTAAAAATATTAGTGTGTGAAGCTTATTGCTTACTACAGCGTTATCAAAATAAAATTCACATGCTTTTTAATGCCCAATCGTTTATAGGTAATGACATCCCAAACACAAACAAAAAGCGCATTTGCGCACAAGCAAGAATGCACAGCAAACACAGGGTTAAAAAAAAATGGCACTGTTTAAAAGTGCCATGAGCTTCTTTGACGAGTGGGGGGACAGTGTATTGCAATGAATGAGCTGCTCAACACGTGAATGGGGGCTTAAAATGATCAGGTTTATTTCCTAAATATTAAATACAGTACATTGGTCACAGGTCTCGCGCTGACTGAGGGTAACTGCTGTACCTTGATCAAAAGTTTGATCTCTGAACATTCACATACATGCTTCTGTGATTCAATACAGTATGGCTTTGCTAGGAGTCTGTAAAAGGCTAATCACAGAGCTAGTAGTGGTACCTAATTTTTGGGGCCAGCAGGTATACAGTGCATCTAGAAAGTATTCCTAGTACTTTTTCCACATGTTACAGACTTATTCTAAAATGGATTAAATTCATTATTTTCCTCAAAATTCTTCAAACCCCATAATGACAACTTGAAAGAAGTTTGTTTGAAATCTTTGCAAATTTATTAAAAAAAAAAAAAAAAAATATGTACATAAGTATTCACAGCCTTTGCCATGACACTCAAAATTGAGCTCAGGCGCATCCTGTTTCCACTGATCATCCTTGAGTTGTTTCTACAACTTGATTGGAGTCCTCCTGTGGTAAATTCAGTTGATTGGAAAGGATTTGGAAAGGCACACACCTGTCTATATAAGGTCCCCCAGTAAGGCTGGGTTCACACTAGTCTGATTCTCGGACCGACATGAGGAGCACAAGTCGCATTACGTCACAAAAACAATGATTCCCTATGGGAGCCGTCTTAACTGCTCCGACATGTGTTTTTCAAAGTCGGACCGACTTTGAAAAAGGTTCCTGTACTACTTTTGTCCGACTTTGATCCTACTTCAGTCCATTGAAAGGCATTGAAGTCGGATCAAAGTCGTATCAGTGTCTTCACTGATCCAACTTTGGCATGCGACTTGTGCTCTGGGGATCATGAAGGGGAACTCCACACCATATTTTTAAAGAAAAATCTGGCATGGGGTCCCCCTCCAGGAGCATACCAGGCCCTTTGGTCTGGTACGGATTTTAAGGGGAACCCCATTCCGAAAAAAACAGCGTGGGGCCCCCCCCAAAATCCATACCAGACCCTTATCCGAGCACCCAGCCCGACAGGCCAGGAAAGGGGGTGGGGACGAGTGAGCGGCCCCCTCCCTCCTGGAACATACCAGGCCGCGTGCCCTCAACATGGGGAGTATGGGTGCTTTGGGGCAGGGGGGCTCTGCGCCCCCCACCCCAAAGCACCTTGTCCCCATGTTGATGAGGACAAGGGCCTCTTCCCGACAACCCTGGCCGGTGGTTGTCGGGGTCTGCGGGCGGGGACTCATCGGAATCTGGAAGCCCCCTTTAACAAGGGGGCCCCCAGATGCCGGCCCCCCACCCTATGTAAATGAGTATGGGGTACATCGTACCCCTACCCATTTACCTGGAAAGAAATATGTACACAAAAAACCACACAGCTTTTTAAAATATTTTATTAAATCTGCTCCAGCGGTCTTCTCCACTCTCCGGTGTCTTCTTTTCATTGGCTTTTTTGCGGGGTCTTTCATCTTCTGAGGGGTCTTCTTTCTTCTCCTTCTCTGTGGCGTCTTCTGCTCTTGTGCCGGTCTTCTCCGCTGTCCTCTTCCCTCTCTCCTTCTCCTTCCCATGTTGACACAACGAGATCTCCTTCACGAATGCCCTCTCCGCTCTGTGCTGTGCCTTATATTGGCATGGGGCGTGGCCACCAGATTACATCACCCGGAGGCCCCGCCCCATATGAGGTCACATCCTGGGGCGGAGCTGTGACCTCATATGGGGCGGGGCCTCCGGGTGATGCCATCTGGTGGCCACACCCCATGACAATATAAGGCACAGCACAGAGCGGAGAGGGCATTCGTGAAGGAGATCTCTTCTGTCAACATGGGAAGGAGAAGGAGAGAGGGAAGAGGACAGCGGAGAAGACCGGCAAAAGAGCAGAAGACGCCGCAGAGAAGGAGAAGAAAGAAGACCCCTCAGAAGATGAAAGACCCCGCAAAAGAGCCGAAGAAAAGAAGACACCAAAGAAGACACCGGAGAGGGAGCAGATTTAATTAAATATTTTAACCCCTTCCTTACCGGGCACTTAAACCCCCCTCCTGCCCAGACCAATTTTTGGCTTTCAGCGCTGTCACATTTTGAATGACAATTGCGCGGTCGTGCGACGTTGTACCCAAATAAAATTTGCGTCCTTTTTTTCCCACAAATAGAGCTTTCTTTTGGTGGTATTTGATCCCCTCTGCGTCATTTCTGATCGCCGCTATAAACAAAAAATGAGCGACAATTTTGCAAAAAAGAACAATATTTTTTACTTTTTGTTAAAGAACAAATTAATTTAAAAAAATTATTCATCAGTTTTGGCCGATATATATTCTTCTACATATTTTTGGTAAAAAAAAAATCGCAATCGGCGTAAATTGATTGGTTTGCGCAAACGTTATCGCATCTACAAACTGGGAATTGATTTATGGCGTTTTTATTATTATTTTTTTTTTTACTAGTAATGGCGGCGATCTGCGATTTTTATCGGGACTGCGATATTGCGGCGGACATGTCGGACATTTTTTACACATTTTTGGGACCAATGACATTTATACAGCGATCAGAAATTTAAATGTCCACTGATTACTGTATAAATGTCATTGGCAGTGAAGGGGTTAACCAGCAGGGGGCAGTGAAGGGGTTAAATATGTTCCCTGGGTGTGTTCTAACTGTGGGGGGGCAGGGCTGGCCGGGACATAACAGATCTAACTGATCCCAGTGACAGGGATCAGTAGATCTGCTATGTCCCCTGTCACAGAACGGGGAACCGCCGTGTTTACAACGGCGGTTCCCCGTTCTGAGGCTCCTGAAGGAGATCGGCGGGTCCGGGCGGACATCGAGTCCGCCCGAGCCACGGGCACGCTCGCGCAGCGTGCACGCGCCGCTACTGCCACTAGGGGGCGCGCGAGGAGCGTGCACAAGGGACGACGTCCATGGACGTCGTCCCGGCATTCCAGATCCGCGCTGGAGCCGTACTATGGCAATAGCCCGGATCTGGAGTGGTTAAAAAGCTGTGTGGTTTTTTGTGTACATATTTCTTTCCAAGTAAATGGGTAGGGGTACGATGTACCCCATACTCATTTACATAGGGTGGGGGGCCGGCATCTGGGGGCCCCCTTGTTAAAGGGCAACTCTGAGAATGTCCTTGAGTGTCCCAGACTTGAACCCGATTGAACATCTCTGGAGAGATCTGAAAATGGCTGTGCGCGGATGCTCCCTACCCAACCTGATGGAGCTTGAAAGGTCTTGCAAAGAAGAATGTGTTGGAGTCTACGTGAAATCTCCATTAACAGCTGTAAAATATTGTAGTTATGAATATATATATATATATTTTTTTTTTTTATAGGTAATATCTAAATTACTACGCCTATCTGTGAAAAAGCTTTTCGCAGATGCTTTGGGGCCTATACTTGTTTGTCTAAACAATGGGACCCAGACCTCTTTGTTCTACAAATATTCACTTCAAAGGATCCCTCGTTTAGATATGCAATGAGGGTGGCAAGCTTGTCCTCACTACTCAAATTCCCGGAAAATTTAGTTGCATTAAAGGGGGCTGACTTAGGCAAACTATAGGAATGGAGGATTAGCCAATCGTAAAGGAATAGGGAGGCCCACCAATCAGGGCCATTCCAGGCCCACCAATCAGGGCCATTCCAGGCCCACCAATGAGGCAGCGGCCTAGAATGATATACCCAGACTAGAGGGGTGGAAACATGCTCTTTTTGAATGGTAGTTAGCAGAATGGGGCTGCCCTAACTGTGGTCTATTTCAGGGATATGCAATTAGTGGACCTCCAGCTGTTGCAAAACTACAAGTCCCATCATGCCTCTGCCTCTGGGTGTCATGCTTGTGGCCGTCAGAGTCTTGCTATGCCTCATGGGACTTGTAGTTCTTCAACAGCTGGAGGTCCGCTAATTGCATATCCCTGGTCTATTTGATGGTCTTATATGTTATGTGTTTGTTTGTATGTGGTTGTTTTAAGGAATATAACCTAATTCCTATAGTTTAACCTATGTGTTTCTTCATCTGCAAGGTATAATAGATAGATTGCTGTATAATTTTTAGACCTCTCTACCATTTACTAATAAAGGTTATTGTTGTGTTGAAGCCTTCACTTATGGTCAAAGAACTTTCATTTAACCATATTTCATTCAAATTATATATGAAGAGATATGAAATCTCAAATATAACGTATGGGTAATATAATGGGAGAAACTGCCTAAAAATAGGTGTGCCAAGCTTGTAGCATTATACTGTGAAAGACTTGAGGCTGTAATTGGTGCCAAAGGCTGTTTATACTTATGTACATGTGTTTTTTGTAATACATTTGCAAAGCTTTCAAACAAACTTTTCATGTTATCATTATGGGGTATGGTTGGTAGAATTTTGAGGAAAATTATGAATTTAATCCAATTTGGAAAAAGGCTGTAACATAACGAAATGTGGAAAAAGTGAAGCGCTACTTTCCAGATGCACTGTACACAACACTAAACACCCAGATTTATTGGCTGGTCTAGCCTGCCTGCCAGAAACCATTTAAAGTGTTCTTGTTCTCCAATCAGTACTACTGACCCTTTATTTCAGAACGCAATTGTAAATATAGCTTGGTCCTCCCAGGACCGGGTACTATGTTGGAAAAGCAGCAGTGAACTTACTGAGAACTTGGTTGTTGCAGCATATGAATCTGAATTATGTTGAGCCAGAGGCGGTTTCTCCTCAGGATGGGGGACTCTCAGGATGTTGAACAGTTTTAGCTCTGCTTCATGACGGAACTTCTGGATAGCCTGTGTATAGAGTATGTTCAGGTTAGCCAGGTTATAATGGAAACAGCCACTGTTTTACCTTGAATGCACATTAAAGCCAATTAGTTTTATGGATATCTCTTCAGCACTACATCATTAGATCAGTTGTATACTTAGCAAGACAGCCTCACTGTTTTGCTGAATTTTAAACACTTAAAGTGTAACTCCACTTTTGTTGAGAAAAAACATTCCCCCCTGGGTGATCTATGTACATTGCAAGGATTATAACAACCTTTGTTGCAGATTCCTACCTTTTGTTATTCTGAAGAAATCCGTTTGTCCCTCTGTGCCTCTCTGCCAATTGGGTCTAATGGGAATGGTTTCATAATTATCAGCAGCAGAGCACTAATGAGGAAATCTACTAGGGCCTGCATCCCTTTAGACGTGATCCTACTGGAAGTATCTCACCAAAAATGACATTTTTGTTGCAGGGGATGCCAGAAATCTGACTTGTATCTTAGGCAGACTCCTAGGAAAATTGGTGAGCCAATCACACAAGCAGGAAATAATGTTTCTAGGGAGTGGTCAGTACACATTCTGTGTACAGAACAACTCCAGGTAGCCATATTGCATGGCATTTATAGAAAATTACAGTGGCAGCAGATTGAAAAGGAAGGGTAATTTTTAATAACATTCAATTACAATATGACTTGTATCACAATTGTACACACTATATTATTTTCTCTTTATTTGCGTATTTTTTTCCTCACGAAAGTGAAGTTCCCCTTTAATTACACTATTCCTGCCACAAATAAATTTCTTGGCGGATAGAGTGGGACAGGATTCAATCTCTGCCTAGTGTTCACAGCTCTCAACATCGCTGGTGGTGGTGCTGCTGCTGGCCAGCACTTTTTCAGCGACCCGAGTAACTATATATTGTTATGAAGATTTCATTACGCAAAGATTGCATAACTGCACCAAGTGCCAAACTTTTATTTGACCTCTTCACTTCCTGTTCTACTAGCAAAGTAGCTACCAGGACAGACACATCTACCATCGGAGCCTATGACTTTTGGTGTTTCCTTCATCAAAAGCCTATGAATTAAATTATGTATACTGTACACTATAAGGGACAACGGATACCAATGCTAATAAGTAAAGATCAGGAATAGATATATGCTGAAAATATGTAGTAATTCCTAAACACATTCCATATCAAAAACTGCTCACATTGTTGCGATGACAAGTGAAAATACTTAATTTGTGTGTATAAAGGACTTGAGGACAAATTGGAAAACATATTGAACTGAACCATGTCTAATAACATAGCCCATTTGGTAATGTTTAATCTCTCGGGTCTACTTGCAAGAGCACAGTCGTGTTTCATACATCAAGGAAAAGAACCTTAAACCTGAAGAGTTTTGTTTAATGTGAATGCTGGTCTGTGTGACCAAAGAGCTAAGGAAGGGGAAAGGGTGAGATGAGTGGAGGATTCCATATAACATTAGCTGCCTACATAGCTGGATGTAAAGATAAAGTCATTGAAACCTTAAGGTCCACATCAAATTTAGCACCGTCTGTATGCCTTGGGTAATCTGATTAAAACTGTATCTAATTTTCCTCAGAAAAAAAAAACTTTAATTCCCATGCAATTTACACAAATTGGCTTAGAACAACTTTTGCCCTAGGTTCACACCTATGCCTTTTTACCGCATTTTGCAGTTTGCATAAACGCACTACAGTCCATTTAACATGGTTTCCTATGGATGTAGTTCAAATCTGGGCGTTTTGCTGCGTTGCGTTTTTTTGGAATGGGCCGGGGACTTTTTTCCTTGCTGCAGTTTGCGTTTTGCATACAATAGACTTCAATGGAGCTGCACCAGAAACGCAAGTGTTTTTTTGATCCATTTTTAAATCTCACTAGCAACAAATCACCCCCCAAAAAAACCCCGCAAACCGTAGAAAAAAAACAGGAGAAAAAAAGCGCAGAAAGCACAGCTGCATAGGTGTGAGCCTAGGGTAAGGGTCTGTATTTCATATTAACAGCTGCAGCCTGTCAGCTTTGACTGCCATTATGCATCTCTACAACGACCAATGAGCTGCTAGGATTGTTATGCTAACAAATCCATGTTATCACATGATTGTGAAAGATTGTGGTTTCAGTTAAATTGTGGGAGACCAGCACTGTCATTGATTGTTGGGGACTCCTAGTTCCAAAATAAAAGGTAGGTTGTTACCGCGGCACATGGGTATTGTTTTGAGGAATGTTAACTACTTGACCTCTGGAAAATTTACCCCCTTCATGACCAGGCCTTTTTTGTGATACAGCGCTGTGTTACTTTAACTGACAATTGCGCGGTCATGCAACGCTGTGCACAAATAAAATACATGCCCCTTTTCCCCACAAATAGAGCTTTTTTTGGTGGTATTAGATCACCTCTGCAGTCATTATGTTTTGCGCTATACACAAATAAAGACCAACAATTCTAGGAAAAAAAAATATATTTTTTTTTATACTTTCCACTATATAACCTATCCAATAAAAAAAAATATTTAGGCCAATATGTATTCTTCCACATATTTTTGGTTAAAAAAAAAAAATCCTAATAAGCGTATATTGATTTATTTGCACAAAAGTTATAGTCTACAAACGATGGGATATTTTTACTAGTAATGGCAATAATTAGCTACTTATAGCGAGACTGCGATATTGCGGCAGACATTCTGACACTTTTTGGGGACCAGTGACACTAATATAGTGTTCAGTGCTAAAATTAATGACATTGGCTGGGAAGGGGTTAACATCTAGGACAATCAAAGGCTTATCTGTGTGTCTAGCCATTGTTTTACTGTACTGTGTGAGGTGCTTCTATTAGGGAGAGATGGAATTTATTCCCTGCTTAGCAGGGACACAAATTTCACCCCTTCTCTCCTGTCAAAACGGCAATCTGCCTTGTTTACATAGTCAGATCACAGTTCTGTCTCTCTGCCTAACAATCGGCGGGTACTGGAGGACATCGGGTAGCGTGTACCTACCCAGAAGTGTCGAATGACGTATATATTACGCGTGATCCGGCGCACAGGTGCTGTCCTGTAGCAGTAAGTGGTTAATATAAAGATTGCAGGCAGCAAAATGTTAAGTGATCTTGACATAATACACTTCTGAATATATCCTATAACCTTCACTATGTCGCTCTATTTTTGTGTTTCAAAAAGTCTCTTTTTGTCAGAAGTGGTACCTGGACAGATTGGCGAAGTTTGTGAATAGCCTTTTGTAAATGTTGCTCTTTGGGGTTTGCAGCAATATAGGACAGATCTCCAAAAGACATTATGGGAATTCCAGCAGTATGTTCTGACCTCCAGCGAAGGTTACTGGCTGCAATGAAAGTACCAGGTTTTGCAAGTTCCTCCAGGGAGAGCTGGGACAGGTCTGTCCAGAACCTAACAGCTACAATGTCATGGGCTTCATCAGACAAGTATACAATAGGAGCAGCACCTGTAAAACACAAATTTTCACATATGAAACACTTTCTGCTTTATCTGGGATTCCACATCTGTGCACTTTTTTTCAAGTGTTTCCGTTGTCTTTG
Organism: Glandirana rugosa; assembly: GCA_018402905.1. Taxonomy (NCBI): domain Eukaryota; kingdom Metazoa; phylum Chordata; class Amphibia; order Anura; family Ranidae; genus Glandirana; species Glandirana rugosa. The sequence goes on from BLSH010540780.1 coordinate 858,702, forward strand.
GTTTTGTACCTATTTTTTGGTGTATGGATATCACCAAGCCCACAATGTCGACTTCACCATACTCCGTTTTAAAGTTAGGCTCCACGAGCTGGCTGAAGTCAGTCACTTGCCTCTCTTTGTAAATCTGCTCCAGAATATCCTGTGAGGGCTGACAAATACACACTGATAAGAGTAGGCTTAAACAGTAAGACACAATTATCTCTGGCCATTTAAATCGGGTGATTACATAAAAAAATCACTAAACACAGCACTTCTACCAAACATACAATTTGTACTCATTACTGTTACCTGAAAAGCCAATAGAATCTTTGAACTCACCATCAAATCTTTTTCTTGGAGTCCATTGAAAAAACTGTAGTCCAGCCCAGGTTAATCCCTCCCACTACCAGTTAGCCTCAGTTTGTAGCAAAGCAGTACCAAGAGCATGGTCATAAACATGGAGTCATAATCAATGAAAAAAAGAGTTGTACCGCTCTAGGCTGGATGGCCTCTGCTCCAATCCCCAGGTTCAGAAGAAGGTGCAGCTCTGCAAAGCTGAAGGCAATGAAGAATAATTGCTGGACAGCTGCACTCCTTGAAGGTGATTTTTATTTAAATGACATAAAATCCAAGATCCATATAGTATTCCAGAATCAATAGGAATTGCCGTCCAGCAATTATTCTTCATTGCCATGGAGTCATAATTAGTCAGCAACCTGCAAAACCTGCAGCATCCACTGTGGCTCAAACATCCATTTGGTAAAACTTTGTAAAAGTATGAAGACCAGGTAGCAGCTTACAAACTTAAAGGGTAACTAGTCAAAAAAAAAAAACGTTATTTTTTCCCTATTAATAGTATGTTAAATATCTTTATCTTTGATATTATTCTTTTTCTGGCTAGCTGATCGTTTAGCTTAGAAAGTCTCGTCTAAGACAATAAGCTTCTTCCTGTTCTTCACCGACAACCCTATCTGAATTTGCTAAGCCGTCTTTCACTTCTTGAAAAGGTTGTCGGGCATCCTTAGACAGGCATGCCTAGCCCCACCCCCATCCCTCCTATCCTTCACAGAACATGATCTCCTCCTGTTTTCATAGCCTCGTTTTGGCAGGCAGCTTTTCCTGAGAGAGAGAGAGGGAGAGAGAGAGAAGAGGTAGGGCAGGCTTTGGAAGTATGTTATGTTTGTTAGAAACCGTAAGATAGATTACAATGCAACATGCTGCAGATTTTCTACAGTGACTGTAGAACCACGTGGTTGTTTCTGCATGGCACTGATGGGCACTGTGTGTGGCAAGGGAAGAACTATGAAAGAAATAAGGTACAAAGGAACACGTTTAGAAGGATACAGATCAATTTCTATTGCTCATTACATGTAATGAGTTTAAGGCTCAGTTTCCACTAGTGCGACTTGTCATGCAACTTTGGACACAAAGTCGCATTACAAGTCACAGCCCATTGATTTCAATGGCACCCGTTACCATCTATGCGACTTTGAGAAGGTGCCTGCACTACGTTGATGCCACTTTGATCCAGAGTGTAAAGTTGGATCAAAGTGCACTCAAAGTCACACTCTAAATCGCACAACTTTGGATTCACATTAGTGGAAATGTAGCCTAAGGCTAGAGTGTGACTGAGTGCAGCTTTGATCCAACTTTACACTCTGTCGCATCAAAGTAGTGAAGGTACCGTTTCAAAGTCACTGATTTTCAAAGTCGCATATATGAGAACGGGCGCCATTGAAGTCAATTGGCTGTGACTTGTAATGCGACTTTATGTGACAAGTCTCAATAGTGGAAACATGGACTTCGTGTGGCTGCCTGTACTATTCCTTTAGTGCATAGTGATCATTGTAGACCGTGAGCTGAGACCCCAGAGCACTTCCAGCTACACTGACAGTTCCCCCTGTGCCAAGCTCCCTTCTGGCTGCTTTTAGACTCAGAAGGAAGTAGAACTGAAGTCATGTGACAAGCAATGGATACTGCAAAATAAAAGGTAGAAAAACTATGATTTTTTTCATTTTGAGACATAAGGTTGAACTTTGCTCACATTAATGATTGCAGGGGAGAATTTAAGCATTAGGCTTTACTTCCACTTTAAAGGTACCGAAACCTGATGATTAATAGCCCAGGAAGTACCAATACTCCTGGTAGAATGAGTGGTCACTGAAAACGATGGAACTTTACTTTTCAGCCCATAAACTTGAGAAATATGCTGACTGATCCATCAAGAAATGGGAGACTTAGAAGTTGCGTGACCCTTCCTTTGCCCTTGAGATGCACAAAGAGGGAATCGGACAGATAAATTGAAGCAGTCCATTTCAGTTAACACCTGATAGCACAAACCACATCAAAGGTATGAAAAGCCTTGTCCCCAGGCGTCTGAAAATTTGGACAGGACAGCAAGACAATGCCCTGGTTGAGATGGAATGAAGAAACCACCTAAGAGAAAAAAAAAAAAAAGGACAGCTGAGGCAGTAAAAACACCTTGTCACAGTGGAGCAGCCAATTCCGAATCTCTTTGAGCCCAAGTCACGGCAACCATAAAAAAAAGTTCTGAGTCAGAAGGACTAAATGAATATTCTGGATGAGTTCAAATGTAGATTTCTGCAATACAGAAAGTATCAAGTTAAGGTCCCACAGAGTCATCGGAGTTTTAACTGGTAAAAATACGTGTGCCACCTTGCACAAAGACACACACCAATGAATATGTAGCAGTCTCTGAAAAAGGACCACCAAGGCCAAAATCTGACCCTTGATTATACTCAAGGCCAGTCCCAGATTGACTTCAGACTTGGGAAAAGCCAGGATGCGACCCATAACATTTTTACAAGAATGAAATTGCCTAACCTCGCGCCAAACAAAATAAGACTTCTGGGCTAAATCTTCCTGGAGGTCGCCTTCCTAGCCTTCAGCAGGGTAGGAATGTCCGAATCAGAGACTCCACTGTCTCTCAATACAGTGGCCTTAACAGCCATGTGAAGAGCTGACCCTTAGAAAATAGGTCAGGTTGACCCGGAAGGGTACAAGGGATGTTCACAATATTGGGAGTACCCTAGGCTAGGCTGGGGTGATGGAAATTACAGGAATTCCTTACACTCAAATTCTGAAAAGCAGATGAGGTAGAAGATGTAATGGAGGAAAGGCATAGATTAGGGAGAACTGGTCTTGGAGCATCCACAGTGACCACTTGAGGATCCCTGGTCCTGAAAACAAACTTGCCCATTTACACACAATCTGGATGCCAGAAGATCCACATCTGGGGTTTCCCACCATGGGCAGAGCTGCTCGAACACCTCTGAGTGAAGAGCCAAATTCTTCGGAGATATTTGTTGATGGCTGAAGACCCATCAGCTTCCAGGTTTTTTTTTTTTTTTTTTTTGTGAAAGCTTAATTGAACAAGCTGACGTTAGAAGCTAATTGGCTACCATGCAGAGCTCTACCAGATTTTTCACTCTTCAGTTTTAGTAAATTAATCCCTTCGACTCTTCTAGAATAAGCTAGTTAAAGACTGGAGCAGCTCAGAAACACAGAGCCTCTGTGACCAATGGTTCAGAAGCCGCTAAGGCTGAGGCTGAGGCTAAAGAATCTGCAAGAAAAGGCTTTGCGGTCAGTCAGCAATGAAATGTTATGTGGGCCATAAAGTATTGCATGACTATGGTAAAATCCTTCCACAGGACAGAGGAATTGGCCACACCCAACAGACTTTGGAAGGACTGCGATGCGCAGACTATTGGAGCAAAGGGCAACATGATTTCAGGCTGCAGACATTGTCATCAACAGGCGCACTTGCAAGCAACCCTGGATCGGCTAGTATAGAGGGAGCTTGTGCTACAGGGTACAACGGGATAAAGTGCTTATATGTGTCCAGCATTTTGGCTTAACACAGAAGGAGCTTGCTGATAGGTGTTTTGAATAGGATTATAAGTTAGGCTTTCCATTTTCACTAATGTGTGTGCAAGACATAAATATTTTTTGAAAACTGACAATTTTTATTAATTTTCAATAATAAAAACAAAAGGGTACACGACATTTAGTTTGAGAAATACCAAAAAGTGCCAACTAACATAGCATTTAACGGGAAAGCTTGAGTAAGGTAAACCAGTGGTTCTCAACCCTGTCCTCAAGTACCCCCAACAGGCCATGTTTGCAAGTTTTCATTTATCTTGCACAGGTACTTTAACCACTTCAATACCAGGCACTTAGAACACTTCCCGCCCAGACCAATTTTCAGCTTTCAGTGCTCTCACAATTTGAGTGACAATTACTCAGTCATACGACACTGTATCCAAACAAATTTTTTATCATTTTTTTCCTCACAAATAGAGCTTTCTTTTGATGGTATTTAGTCCCCGCTGGGTTTTTTATTTTTTGCGATATAAGCGAAAAAAGAGCGAAAATTTTGAAAAAAAAAACACTTTTTTTTATTTTGTACTGTAAAATTTTGCAAATAAGTAATTTGTCTTCATAAATTTGGGCCAAAATGTATATTGCTACATATCTTTGGTAAAAATAACCCAAATTGGTGGATATTATTTAGTCTGTGTGAAAGTTATAGAGTCTACAAACTATGGCGCAAATCACTGAAAATTGATCACACCTGATGTACTGAAGGCCTCTCTCATTTCTTGAGACACTAACAAGCCAGGAAAGTACAAATACCCCCCAAATGACCCCATTTTGGAAAGCTAACACCCCAAGGTATAATCTATGAGGCATAATGAGTCTTTTGAACGGTTCATTTTTTTCCAGAAGTTTTTGGAAAATGTG
>BLSH010540780.1:870225-894228 GCA_018402905.1 Glandirana rugosa
AGTATCTGACCTCTGTATCTGACCTCGGTCCTACGTCAGTATCTGACCTCTGTATCTAATACTCCGTCGATCTTTAGTGATGATATTGTCTTGTTGTCCCTTTGATGTTGAGGGGGAGGGCCTCGGTCATTTTATACACGAGCGAGAACTAGAACGATCTAATTCCATATGGAGACATGTAATTGCGTGAGTGGAAGCAATGCTTTGTTAGCAAAAAGGTAAAGCTTGAAATCTCTAGTACGAACTGGGAGACCATGTATATTTGGATTTTATCGAATATGGGCTGCTAGGGGTTCAATACATAGGGCAAAGAGGAAGAGTCTGGGCCCTCACAGACAATTATCTGTGTTTCCCTGTTGTTCTGTTATAGTAGTGATTTCTAGCTGCCTCATAATCTATGTCTCCAGTCTATGACTGCATCCTGGCTCCAGTCTATGTCTCCAGTCTATGACTGCATCCTGGCCCAAGTCTCCAACAACTCCCTATAGCATACTTGTGACGGACCCCGTACTCCTGAGGAGTATGTCTACTGTATAAGCTTCCCTTGCCAGGTACCAGCACGATCCAAGATCCATTAGCCCACCCAGTCAATTGATGAGACATCAGTGTAGGGTGGTAAGAATCATAAGAATGTTTATTCAAACACAGGCACAAAGAGATATACACTCGGGGGACAATCCCCCTTCTTTGCATAATGACACAGGGCGTGGTACACTCTACATCTGGTAACATGACACATAGAGAGCCTTAACCACTTCCTTACTGGGCACTTAAACCCCCCTCCTGCCCAGACCAATTTTTGGCTTTCAGCGCTGTCGCATTTTGAATGATAATTGCGCGGTTGTGCGACGTTGTACCCAAATAAAATTTGCGTCCTTTTTCCCCCACAAATAGAGCTTTCTTTTGGTGGTATTTGATCACCTCTGCGTCATTTCTGATCGCCGCTATAAACAAAAAATGAGCGACAATTTTGCAAAAAAGAACAATATTTTTTTACTTTTTGCTAAAGTACAAATCCATTAAAAAAAATTATTCATCGGTTTTGGCCGATATATATTCTTCTACATATTTTTGGTAAAAAAAAATCGCAATCGGCGTATATTGATTGGTTTGCGCAAAAAGTTATCGCGTCTACAAACTTTGAATTGATCTATGGCGTTTTTATTATTATTTTTTTTTTACTAGTAATGGCGGCGATCTGTGATTTTTATTGGGACTGCAATATTGCCGCAGAAATGACGGACATTTTTTACACATTTTTGGGACCAATGACATTTATACAGCGATCAGAAATTTAAATATCCACTGATTACTGTGTAAATGTCATTGGCAGTGAAGGGGTTAACCTGCAGGGGGCAGTGAAGGGGTTACATATGTTCCCTGGGTGTGTTCTAACTGTGGGGGGGCAGGGCTGGCCGGGACATAACAGATCTAACTGATCCCAGTGACAGGGATCAGTAGATCTGGTATGCCCCCTGTCACAGAACAGGGAACCGCCGTGTTTACATCGGCGGTTCCCCGTTCTGAGGCTGCTAAAAGAGATTGGCGGGTCTCGGGCGGACCCACGGGCACGCTGCGTGCGCCGCCGCCAGGGGGCGCGCGAGGAGCGTGCACAGGGGACGACGTCCATGGACGTCGTCCCGGCATTTCAGATCCGCGCTGGAGCCGTACTTCAGCAATAGCACGGATCTGTAGGGGTTAAGGAAGGGTTGCAGTAGAAATCCAAATAAGCATATACATCCCAAAATCATTTGCACCCAAGGCAGACAAAAACCAACAGACCAATGGGATACAGCCACTTAACAATATACACATAACAACCCATCCCCCAAACTATCTAGCAATGGTATGAGATACTCCTACAATATTCTAGCAGTATGAAAGGTGGAATTATTTATCTTCATAGATTTCTTGAGGGGTATTGTTCATAAATATTACTGTCCCAAGTGAAAGAGCCCCTTCATTTTCCAAAACAAACCACACATATAGAACCCAGGATAACGGGTAAAACAAAATGCAGAGTCCAGTGTGGTTGTACTGATAGTCTGGTTAGGACAGACCAGAATGGTGTTTTCTGTCATCCTGTGCCCCTAATAGACACAGGGTGACTTACACATAAGCGGGGCCGAGGGAGCTGTACAAGGAGTTTCCTGCTTTCCACATCCCCCTGCCCAAAGTGACTCCCTTCACAATACTCACAAGTCTCTGACCATCTTTTATATCATGTCCGCAATCTCTGACCATCTCTTGCATTATGTCTACAATTTCTGACCATCTCTTGTATCATGCCCATAGACTATGTCCTGGTTGTGTGTTTGCGGTTTCTGATAATGAATATTAACTTATTGTTATGTGCAACCCCCTTTCTTGATATGGGGGGGGAGGGGGTCTCAATGCAGCACCCGACACTACCAAAGTTGACTCCACCGGCCTAAATGCAATGAAAATGCAATGCCACCCCCCCCCCCCTAAAAAAACAAACAAATAATGGATTTTCACAAGAAAAAGAAAATATCAATCATTCTCTTCCCCCTTGCCTGTGGTCTGTATGTATTTCTTAAAGGTCAGCAGCTGCAGTAGTGGCTGAGTTTTCCCACAGGCGGGAGGATATCCTCTTGAACCATGGGAATCTGTGTAGCTTTGCATTTCAATACAAAAACAAGCCCCACAGGCCGCCAAAATAACCAAACTGCGGTTGCATCTAAGTGAATGCAGCCGCTGTTCCACAATTTTCAAACAATGTGAGACGGGAAGGAGCCAAAAAGGCCACCCACCAAGCAAATTTAGGCCAGTTCATCAGGAACCAGACACAATTTACACGGTGTACAACCAGTTTAAGTCTTTTTGGCTCTGACAGTATCTATGAATAGGGATACCCACAGCCAGCAGATGAAGAACACTCCACTATGTACATGTTTACACATCTCATACTGTAGATTTACTGCCAGGCACCATGCCCTATTCTTAGTTTAGTTAACCTATGTCAATAGCAACAGTACAGGCATAGAAATGCACAGACTAACAATAGATGGGAGACTAGAATGGTTTTATTTTCTCAGTATAAAGAGGGAGTGATAACTGGCTGAAGACATGAGGCCTAACACACCTAGAGTACATACCCCTCTGTCAGTAAGTCTCACCTGCAGCTGCTGGAACTGCGTTGCCTTCTTAGCTGTTAGCTGCACAGCCGCAGTGTCTGCTTTGCACTTTGAGTGGGAAGTTGCCAACTGATATATCTTGAAGCGACATCCCTCTTTTAGAAGAGAGACTACATCAGGTAAAGGGCGCCATATGTTGAGTATATAGGCTATTGAAAGGAAAGGTGAAAATAAATATTTTAGAGATAGGACTGCCTGAAATGACATGTTAGGAGCTTCAGTCTTTGTAACGAACATTTCAGATTTTAGGCCAAGAGAGAAGACTGCTGTGAGCAACACAAAGTTCCTTATTGCAGCACCTTCATAAATAAGGCCTGCATACAGATTCCTACTTTCAGTTCCACATGTATAGAGTTCACAACACAGTTTTCCTACACAGGGGAATCTTATAGAACAGCATACTATTCTGGGAAATCCACAATTCCAAATTCTTAAGTTTCTTAAGTAACTGTTCTAGTAGCATTCCATATGCATAATGTAATCCTACTTCTACCCTTATAGATCTGAACAGCAGGACCTGTTATACACCAAAATACCTCCAAAGCATTCATCATCAAACTTACAAGTAAAGTAAAAGCTCAGATATAAATCACAGATCAGGGTTAATTATTGCACAGTCCCTTTACTGTATGCCTTCCAGGATGGGATCAAGGTGTGGGAGGACGCCTCTATATGCCTTTGAGCACAGAAGACAGGATTACGTCTGTACTGTACTATGGGCAGGAAACTTGATTGATTGCTGGGTTGTTATAAAGGCAGTTACTGTTTCCAACACTGATGAATGACGCCAAGTGTGTTTTAGGAGTTCCTAGCTTAAAACTACATACTAAAAGCACATGCAAATCAGCTACACTATGTAGAGAACATAATAAGCTTTAACCCTTACACCATTTACCAATAAAATTATTATTATAAAATAAATAGGACTATAATATATCATATAAATGTAGAATAAACAAGTCCTGTGTTTAAGCCGACCTGAAGTTGGATCTTGCTCCTTGTAATCCACAATCCGCATTTTCCATACAGGTGTCACCTCTCTTCTTGTGCACCCTCCAGATCCTTGCTCAGTAGATTCAATGGCTTTCCTGAATTCTGTCTGGATTAGAGCTTGTTTCTTGTCATTAATAAACTGTCTGTAATGATTCAGGACACGCAGTTGCTCACTGCTCAAACATGACTGAAATCAGAAGAAATTATTATAAATTAACTAACACACTACAACCTAGTGAGGCATATTTTATTTAAGAAAAAGCCAACTATCGTGTCAGTATATACGACCTTAGATCTGCCTTTCTCAACCGGGGGGGGGGGCCCAAGTAAAGTCTTCAGGGGAGCAGAGTCAAAATGGTTAAAAACTGCCCCAGCTAGACTTTACGTTTATCCCTACAGAGTGGAAGTGGATATTATACCTGTCTTGCAAATCATGCAAGAGTCTTGGTTATAAGATCCTAACATGTTGGTCCTGGATGCCCCAGTCACTTCACTTCCAGACGCCTCCCCTTCTTGATAGCGATGTGGACAGGGTAACGGGGATATCCTCCATATCTTCTGCTAATGCCCAAAACTTGCTAGATTCTGGTCCCAAGTCACACTATCATCCAACAATTCACTGACCACTCTGTTAAGAAAACCTCAGAATTTTTTCTGTTCCTCCACAATACTGTCCAAAGTAGTAGCTAGTTAGTGCTTCAGATGTTGATATGGCTGTGAATGGCCTCAGACACCACTGGTCTGGCCATGCACCCTGACATGTTTCACACCTCTGTGACCACACGTGATTTCAGAGTTAAGTAGTTTGTAACGCAGAGTCCATTAATTGGTAAGGCAGAGTTCTTTGCCTTACAAACTACAGAACTCTGAACCCGGCGTTACATTCTAATGAACACAGAGTTCAGTAGTTTGTAAGGCAGAGTTCTTCCGCTATAGGACTCTGAACTCTGCGCTATAAACTACTTACCACTGAACTCTTTCTCACAAACCACATTTTATGGCTTGTTGACACCAGGTGTGGTGCAGGAACACATGCAAAATTGCACATTTTCGTGCACTGCACAGAAACGTCCTGCCTTTTGCAGGTTCGTGCAGGTGCCATTTATTCTTAAAGTGATTTTTTTTTTTTTTTAAAAAGCGAGCCTTTGCAAATATGTTATACTTACCTCCTCTGTGCAGTTTGATTTGTACAGAGCAGCCCAGATCCTCCTCTTCTCGGGTCCCTCTTATGCTCTCCTGGCCCCTCCCTCCTTCGGGTGCCCCCTCAGCCAGCAGCTCTCTATGGGGGCACCCGAGCCGAGTCAGAGCTCCGTATATCCATTCAGACTCGGAGCCCTGGCCTGGCCCCACCCCCTCTCCCCCCATGATTGGCTGACAGACTGTGTCTCAGCCAATCAGGAGGAGTGTACTGGACGGCTGAGGGGATCATGGACATCGCTGCAGAGAAGGGGCTCAGGTAAGTGACTAGGGGGTGCTGGGGGGGGGGGGGGCTACACACAGGTTTATCTTAATGCATGGAATGCATTAAGATTAAAAAAACCTTCTGCCTTTACAACTCCTTTAAAGGCACACCCACACATCTAGCAAATGTGCGGGCACTTAAAAAATCATGCTGGCACCTTTTTTGCGTGTTTCACAAGCATACGGCAGCCGGTTGAAAAACGCATCGCGTGAGAACATGCAAAAAAAGCGCATGCTTGGACACCTAATGGTGTGAAAGTGACCTCAGATTGGTGTGCACAATTCTAAAGGGTGCCTGAAAAAAGGTAAAGAAAAACACTATCAGATGTTAGATGGTCAGACCAGTTACTTAGTGTTGAGGCCTATGGAGAATCTTTTTACAGACACCTGCAGAGCTGGTACAGGCAGGAAAAGCAAATAACCAGGCAATGTTTATTAGCCTAATTTTGCCCAAGGCAGACATTACCTGCCCTAGGTAGGTAATGGCTGAAGGTGCTTCATCCTTGCCAAGTGAGAAAGACTGATCAGGAGACTCATCTAATATCTATGGGCACAGGAAAAAAAACACCACACACACAAGGCAGCCATTGCGGATCTCCTTCAAAGAATACTATTTCCAGGCTGCCTCTGGATTAAAAACTTTTAAATGCTGACCCAGAACATGCATGTAGAATAGAGGTATATTATGTGCATACTTATTCCACCCTTAGGCTATTAGATTAGCATGACAGCCAGGCAACCAGTATAATCAGAATTTAATATTCTTTTAGTATAGGTTTCCCCCAATCTTTGGACTATGGGAGAAAACCAAAACTGTTAAAGAAACGACAATAAGAGATTATTAATGCCAAGGATACATGAATAACATTTTTGCAAAAAACTGAAAAATGGCTCTAGTCAAGCAGTTAATTTACAAAAAAAAAAAAAAAAAAAGCACTATAGCCATTTGGAAATAGTTTCTATCCATAAAGCAGACAGCTGCATGTGAAAATATGCATCTCTGCAATCTTACCTCTAAGTAACCTGGATCAGGTTCATTCTGAAGGGCCTCATAGATCTCTGCACCATCCTGAAGAGCAGCAATTTGCGTTACACTTAAAGAATTGCGCTTTGTACCTTTTGATTTCCTTTCACATGCTAAGGAAAGGAAAATACATGTAAACTTGTACTTTGTAATCCACAGTCTACATACGTATGTAAAAGTTCTCATTTGTCTCATTTCAGGTTATGGTTTTGTTCGCTGTGGTTATTCACATTCAACTGTACTTGTTCTGTAATGTTGCAGATGTTTTGCTACACACCTAATAACACCAATATGTCTTCAAATTCACAGAACAATCTGCTCAGTTTAATGCGTGTAAGGTGATACACAGATGAAAAAGAAATCCCTACTACGCATTTGTACCTGTTTGTCTGCAGTCTTCTCTTTTCTACATCCATTCAAAATCCAGAATTTATAAAGCTGGTTTAAGCGGTCAGAAAACAGGGGGAGGAGAGTTGAAATTACACTCTGCAGAGCTTAGGGAAGATAGTTCTGAGAGCTGATTGGGGGCGAAGAGGCACACTCCCCTTCACACAGGAACAGAGCTGAAGTTGTCAATCACAGGCTGTATGCTGGAAATCCCCATCACTTTTTTTTCTCTTGGAGTCAAGAAAACTCAGTAGTGACTCATGTTGATAACAGCGGAACTGGCCAGCAGCAGACAGAAATGACACTTTGTGCTCTGGACTGAGAGAAATACACACTATAGAGGGATATGCTTTATTCGTATTTCATGTCTGAGGTTTCCAACCACTTTAAATGCTTGCAGTCCGCTAATAGTACATTTACGGCTAGCAGGCGGCACAGCCAGGTACCACAACGTACCTGTACTGAGCGGTGCACATGTGCGCCCCCTTAACAGCCTGGATACCACATGATCACTGTGCGATCACGACACTGGGTAAAAAATAGTCAAGAATGGAATCCATTTGTGACATTATTGCTTACTACTGTGTGTGTTTTCTGTGATTGGTTACCAGCGATCACATGGTGCCTGAGCCAATACAGCACTCTGTACCATGTGATAGCTGTAGGCCAATCACAGCATCACAATAGTAAACAATGAGTCATGAATGAAAGCCATCCATGACAGTTCAAACGATTGCTGTTACAGTGATCATCACTGTAACAAACAGTCACAATGTGAAAACAAAATCCCTGATTACCCACTATAATAGTATGGCGACACTGAACTACCCTGACGAGAGTAAGTAAAAAAAAAAAATAAGAAATTGAATACAAAAATTAACATTTTTTTTTTTTTTTAAATATACTGTCACCAGTCATATGATGATGCTGTACTGCACCAGTGACCATTGTAAAAATAAAAAAACAATTATTACAATTATAACACTTGCCGACCGCCCGCCGCAAAGTGGTTAGTTATCGCAAACCGTGCCGCCTGACAGCGGCTGCGATAACGAGTATTGTGAGCGTGCTCACTGTGTTTGGGGGGGGGGGGGGGTCTGGGGAGCGGGTAGGGCGGACGCTATCTCGACCAGCTACCCGCGATGGCTCCCCCGCAGTGAGAGAACGGAGGTCCGTGTATGTAAACACAGATCTCTGCTCTGACAGAGGGGGAAGGGCTGTGATGACCGGCTTCTCCTGTATATGGAAGCCGTGATCACTCCCCTCCCTCTGCCAGCCCAGCCCCCATACAGTTGGAACACACTGAGGGAACACAGTTAACCCTTAGAGCGCCCCCTCCAGGTTAAACCCTTGACTGCCAATGGTATTTACACAGTAATCAGTGCATTTTCATAGCACGGATTGCTGTATAAATGCCAATGGTCCCAAAAAAGTGTCAAAATGGTCCGACATGTCCGCCGCAATATCGCAGAGCGCCATCATTACTAGTAAAATATAAAATAAAAACCCCATAAATTAATTCTCATCATTCGTAAACGTGGCAACTTTTGTGCAAACCAATCAAACGCCAATTGCAGTTTTTTTTACCAAAAATATGAGGAAGAATATAAATCGGCCAAAACCAATGAAAAAAAAAAAGGGATTTTATTAAAACTTACCGTAAAATCCTTTTCTCCGAGTTCACTGACAGACGCAGCCTCTTCATGACTTTGTGGGTTTTATGCTTGTCCTACTAGGAGTTAACTAGGCAGGGAAAAGAATCAGCAGGCCCCTCCCATGGGGGCCGTCCTCTCTTCCTACATCAAACCCCCTCACGGCATAGCTCTTCAGTTCGTACACAAGCCGTACCAAAAACAGAGCCCAGAGGGGTGGGTGCTGCGTCTGTCAGTGAACTCGGAGAAAAGGATTTTACGGTAAGTTTTAATAAAATCCCTTTTTCTCCTTACGTTCACTGACAGACGCAGCCTCTTCATGACTTTGTGGGGACGTCCCCAAGCTGTGTCAAAAGAGGGGTGGGTAAAACGCTAACAACAGTACCCAACTGAACCTCTGAAGAGGTGCCAGACGCGCCTACACTGCCGCTTGCAAAACTTTGCGGCCAAAAGTAGCATCCGTACATGCAAACACATCAACCTTATAAAACTTAATGAAAAGTGTGAACCGAGGCCCAAGCGGCCGCTTTGCACACCTGTGACACCGATGCCTGGTGTCTAAAAACCCAGGAAGTACTAACAGCCCGGGTAGAATGAGCCGTGACTGGAAAAGGGGGAATCTTGCCCCACAGGTGTCACAGTTTTCCTATCCAATGAGAAATTGTAGCCGAAGAGGCCGCCAATCCTTTGCGCGGGCCCTCTGGCAGTACAACAAGGCATCAGCTCTTTGAAAGAAAGCTGCAGCAGCCAATATACACTCTTAAGGCCCTCGATACGTCCAAAGCATGCAACTCAAACTCTTTTGGGTGCGATGGCGAGGGCACAATGAGGGAAGAATAATATCATCATTACTGTGAAATGAAGAAACCACCTTCGGAGGAAGGAAGGAGAGGTTCGCAAGACCGCCTTAACCTTAGCTATGACTAAGTAGGGAGACTTGCATGATAGTGCTGTTAATTCCGACACCCGTCTGGCGGCAGTGATGGAAACCAAAAAGGTCACCTTCTGAGACAGCAGTCACAGAGGAATCTCCTTGATACTCTCATAAGGTGGCTTCTGAGAACAGAAAGCACCAATTTTAGATCCCACGGAGCCATCGGAGTCTTCACCCGAGGCGCCACATGTCGCACACCTTGTACAAAGGTACGAGTCAAAGAGTGCGAAGCTAAAGGTCTCTGAAAGAGAATCGCCAGAGCCGATATCTGGCCCTTGAGAGTACTCAAAGCCAGTTTTTTGTTCAGGCCCTGTTGTAAAAGCCAGGACCTTGGACACGACATAAGAGCGAGGGTTATAACCCGCCGCCTCGCACCAAGCCATGTAAGTCTTCCAGGTGCGGAGATAAATCTTGCGAAAAGTACCCTGGCGAGCTTAAAACAAGGTAGGAATTACAGAATCGGCGACTCCCCTGTCCCTTAGCACCTGGAACTCAATAGCCAAGCTGTCAAAGCTAATGAGGGTAAAGCAGGGTGCAAGATGGGTCCCCGAGACAGGAGATCGTCTCGCAGCGGGAGCCGCCAAGTGGCGTCTGCCACCATTTGCACCACGTCGGCGTACCAAGTGCGCCGGGGCCAATCTGGAGCCACCAAGAATATTGGTACCCCTAACTATTCTGCGTACCAATCGTGGAAGCAGTCTTATCGGAGGGAAGACATACAGAAGATGATAACGACCCCAGGAGGCCACCAGAGCGTCCGTGGCCACTGCCAACGGATCCTTCGTTCTGGACACAAAAGTTCTCGCTTTGTGATTGAAACGGGACGCCCTGAGATCCACGTCCGGCGTCCATCTGCGGCAGTCTGATTGAACACCTCCAGGTGGAGAGACCACTCTCCCTGGTCCAGCGTCTGGCGGCTGTGCCTGCCAGTTCCCCACGCCTGCAAAATAAATGGCTGATATCGCCGGAACGTGAAGTTCCGCCAAACGCAGTATCAGAGCTGCCTCCGCTGCAGCTGCTGGATTCTCCTTGCCGCCCTGATGTTTTATGTATGGCACCGCTGAGGCACTGTCCGATCTAATTCAAATCGGACGACCCTGCAATCTCATTGTCCAGAGAAAAAAGGCACAATCTGACTGCTCTCAGCTCCGTAACGTTGATGGGGAGGCGAGCTTCCTGAGCCGCTCAACGACCCTAGGCGAATAGCTGCCCCAGGATTCCACCCCAGCCCGCAAGGCTGGTGTCCGCGGTGACGATCACCCACTGAAGGGGCAGGAACATCTTCCCGAGTTAGGGCCAAGTCCCGAAGCCTCCAGGTCAGGGACGTCCTGGTCTTGGAGCTCAGACGGATCAGAAGGTCCAAGACCGAGGGGACCTGTCCCACCGGGCCAGGATTGCTCGCTAAAGGAGACGAGCGTGACTCTGGCAAATGGCATCGCCTCGAACAACGAGACCATGAGTCCCAGCACCCGCATACAAAACCGTAACGAAGACTGACGGTGTGACAAGAGGGTGCGCACTGCTGAAAGTAGACACTGCAATTTGGCCGGAAGGAGGAACACCTTCACCAGTTCCGTGACTAAAAAGAGACCCAGATACTTCAGGCGGCGGGATGTAGACACCGACGACTTCTTCAGGTACAGTAACCAGCCGAAGTCCAGTAAAGAGGCCATTGTGATATACTCACATTCTGCTCCAGAGCCAAGGCAGACCCCGCTCGCAGGAGCCATCGTCTGGGTATACCACTACCCGCAATGCCACACTGGCACAACAACGCCAACACCGGAGCGAGCAACATTGTGAAGACTCGGGGTGCTGAGGCCGGGCTGAAGGGGGGCCACAAGAACATGGAGGTCTCCCACCGCAAGGCGCAGGAGCGCTGATGTCGTGGATGAATGGGTACATGGAGGTACGCATCCCTGATATCCAGGGATGCCAAAAAATTCCCCCTGATGGAGGACGACCACGACCGAGCGGATAGATTCCATCCGGAATTTTTTGCGCCCTGACATACCGGTTCAGGTTGTCAGATCCGGTATGGGCCGAATCCCTCCCCCGTGTTTGGGGACCACGAAAGGATTCGAGTAGACCCCTCGAACCTCTCTCCTGGGAACACTGGTACGAACACCCCCTGGTCTGAGAGTGCTTGTACCGCCCCGAAGGGGGCCTCCCAGCATTCCCGCGGAAGCCCTAATTCGATGGGAAAAACCTGTCTGGGAGTAGAGTGATGAACTCTATCCTGAACCCGGTGGACACCTACCGGACCCAGCGGTCGGAAAAATGAGCCAGCCACCGGTCTGCAACCCTAGAATACGTTCCCCCACCGAACACCCGGGTGGGGGCAACCCATTAGGCTGAGGAGGACTTGCCCTCCGCCTTTTCGGGTTTGCGCTGCCACTGCCGTCATCCGGCCCCTGCAGCGACCTTACCGGAGCGGGTCCCTTCATCTGTTGCGCCCAGGGCGCGAAGAAACTTCTGACCAGAGGGAGGGGGCCCCTGTCTATGGCGAAAAAACTCATGCCTCCGGGGCTCTGGGAGGAAGGCACTTACCCCCCGTGAAATCTAAAACGATCTCACCCAGCTGAGGACCGAACAGACATCCACCCTGAAAGGGAAGTCTGCAAGACCTTTCCTGGAAGCACGGTCACTAGACCAGAAAAAACGCAACCAGAGTACCCGTCTAAGGATACAGCAACACTGCTACCCTGGATCGCAAGGCAGTATCGCATCCCCAAGGTACTGGAGACCTTGAAGCAAAAAGTCAGCCCCCTGCGGCGTAACCAGCAGGTGGCCGCAGTCCAGAAGATTCTGGAGCTCCGTCATAAGCTCAGACAGATACAGCGCCGCCATGGCGAACGTCAGGGCTGGTCGCAGAGCAGAGCCTGACACCAGGAAGAGCGACCTAAACATCGTCTCTGTCTTTGGTAGCGGGGCCCTTCTTATGAAGCGACATAGGCGAGACACCAAGGCGACATCCTTTTATGTTTTTTCCTTTTTTTTTTTTTTTAAAACTTTTCTCAAGGGACAGCTTGTAGTGTGGAAGGAAACCAGATCACCGGGAGGAAACCCACATGCACAGGGAGGGCATGCAAAACTAAGGCAGGCCACGCCAGGAACTGAGCCAGCAAGCAATATGCTGCCAGGCGTAAGTTCCACTGCACTAGAAAGGAATGCTGCGGATGCCATTTACAACAAAAAAGGCGATCAGGAAAGAACAATCATAGGGTTAAGCCTTGGGCGCCCTAGGGGGCCTAAAGGCCCACCCCACATGCGCAGAATCAGCGATTCGTCATCTTGGCTAAATCGCATCGCAGTGCGATACCGCAGCTGCCGACCCCTGATTCCCTCACAAAAAAAAAATCTTCCCTTGAAGGGCAAGGAGGAAGGGAACGCTTCTTGGATCACTAAAGACCGTCACAGCTGGTCCAGAAAAAGCCCTTTGCGCAGATATTGCTCCTAGCATGTTCTAATACATAGAAAGGGTTAAGGGCACCCCCACACAGCCGCACACCACCCCCTCACAGTGCACCAGGGAAACCCAGGAGGACTGCACCCACCACCACCAGCACCCACAGGAGAGCCCAGCTATACTTGTTGTTTGCTGCTGTACTGTGCAGATCGTCAGAAGAGCTGCGCCGCCCGAATCACCACCGTTCCACAGAGAAGGGAAATGCTGCAGACACGTGTATTTGCAGAGCATGCAGTCAAAATGGCCGCCGTTAACCACTAGAGGCCAAAACACACCTTCAGGGAATGTGCAATACCGCAAACAGCCGCTCTGAGCGCTAGAGGGAAAGTCCCATAGGCCCAAAATGTCCGCGGCTACGGCAAAATGGCGGCGGTCCGCCGCAAAATGGCGGGTGCTCGCCGCATGGCGGCAACATTTTGATATGAACGCCAAACGATCGCGGTGGTGCTGGGGGGGGGGGTAGGGGGGGTGGGTCAAACGGGAGCTCTATGCGTTCCACCAGTGGCTACCCAGTGAAATTTTTTTTTTTAATTTTTTGTTGGTTTTTCGGTCGTCGGGCCCCCCTTCACGTCCCTAAAAAGGGGGGAAGGCAGGGGCGCTCACTTACCACTCCGATGCCGCGGGTAGCCACCCGATCGCAGACTTTCCGCCCTCTCATGGACGGTATGTTGCAGGCCCAAAATCGCCCTGCCAAATCGCACCCGGTAAATGCAGCGGGACTGGCTTCGCATCATGTTGGCCAGGTCGGGGAAAATGAAGAGCTCGAGGACTCTCTATGCCCCGACCGGCTTCTTGATAGCAGATCAATTCGTTGTAGAAAAAAATAAAATTAAGATAAAATAAAAATGGTCATAATCAGGACCGTAGTTCCCCTGAAGGGAAGCCTGGTCAACTCCTTACGAACTAGGCAAAGAAACTGAAGAGCTATGCTGTGAGGGGGTTTGATGTAGGAAGAGAGGACGGCCCCCATGGGAGGGGCCAGCTGATTCTTTTCCCTGCCTAGTTAACTCCTAGTAGGACAAGCATAAAATCCACAAAGTCATGAAGAGGCTGCGTCTGTCAGTGAACGTAAGGAGAAAATGTGTTTTTAATATTTTTTTTATTTTTGAATTTGTATTTTAGCAAAAAGTAAGAAATATTGTTTTTTTGCAAAATTGTCACTTTTTTTTTTTTTTAGTTTATAGCGGTGATCAGAAATGACGCAGAGGTGATCAAATACCATCAAAAGAAAGCTCTGAGGGGGAAAAAAGGACGCAAATTTTGTTTGGGTACGCCGCACGAACGCGCAATTATCAGTCAAAGTGACGCAGTGCTGAATCGCAAAAGTGCTCTTGTCCTAAACTGGGAAATCCTTCCAGGGCTGAAGTGGTTAATTTCTTCATCTTGTAAAAAAATGTGACAAAAAAAAAATTACAACCTTAAAATACTTGCCCTGTCTCTTACGAAATACCTTGGTCTACTTTCCAAAAAGGGTTATTTATCCTTTTTGAGAATTGGTGCCCAAAACTGAACTGTATCTTCCAGATTTGACACAGTCACCCAATTAAACAGTGCATTGAGGTCGGCTTGTAAATTGGAGACATCCTGTAAGTACTTTATTCCACTGCATAGCTTGGTGTCATCTGCAAACACTGAAATTATACTTTTAATCCCAGACCCTATATCATTTATAAATATAAAAACTAAGGGTCCCAACACTGAACCTTGGGGTACACCACTGATAACCTTAGACCATTCAGAATAAGAATCATTAACCACTACTCTCTGAATACGGTCTTTTAGCCAGTTTTCTATCCATTAACAAACGGACTTTACCTTAAACACTATCCATGTGTGGGGAACGGTGGCAAAATCCAAGTATACCACCTCCACAGCCACCCCTCTGTCCAACGTTTTACTTATCTCCTCATAAAAAGAAATCAGGTTTGTTTGACAACTTCTGTTTTTCATGAATCCATGCTGTCTGTTGCTTAAAATATTCCCCCCCTCCCCCCCCTCCCAAGAACTCATCTATGTGGTCTTTTATTAAACTCTCCAGTATCTACCCAACTAAAGAAGTTAAACTAACGGGTCTATAGTTACTTGGTAAAGACTTTGATCCCTTTTTAAATATGGGCACCACATGGTTATGAAGGGGGAAAACCTTCTAGAGGTCAAGTGGTTAATGAAAATAAACTTTCAGGAAAAATATCGCCTCCATCTGCATATATAACAGAGCATTTGCTTACAAGCAATATCAATTCTACAACTTAATTTTACCTCAAACCCGACAGCATTAATTTCCCCGATCATCAACCTCCCATCTTACCAATTGCAGCATAAATATTTGCTCATTTCCCGTTACATATAATGCTGGTTCCATACCCTCCTGCTGTTCAAACTCTTGCTGAATCTTCAAAAATAAGGCTTCCAGATTTTTTTGCTGTTTCAAAGAATGTCGTTCTGCTTCTCTTTCCTCTGCTCGGTCATTACGGAATACATATGTGCCGTTGGCCATTTTTTCCATCCACTGAAAAGAAAGTTTTTTTAAATCCTTAATTTCGGCCAACTTCATTAAAATTACTGCTAAATAGATTCTATTCAACGCAGCAATAAATAGTGGGAATACGAATTTCTACTTTATTGAAGGAATACTTCAATAAAGTAGAAATTTATTTTTATGTATATTGAACTATTCTAAATGCGGGGAGCATTTCTAAAACGCATTAACATGTAGCCAGAAAGCATTAACATTCCCATGACTGCTTGGCAAAAACTAAATGTAATAGTGTTATACAACACTATAATCATGTTTCACAGGTGACAGAACTGCATAAAAGAATAACTTCAGACTAAATAAATGAATAGGGCCGAAACAACTAATCGATTGACAACCGATTATGAAAATAGCTGTCAACTATTTTCATTAGTCGTGCACCAAATGGAAATTTTGGTGCCAAAACCGAAAATGACAGTTTTTAAAAAATATTTATATTTTATATACAATTGTCATATGCAGCCTACCTGTGCCTGGTTCTGATAGGTGGCACTGATTGGAAGCACTGAGGCAGCACTGATTGGCATTGATAGGTGGCACTGAGAGGTGCCACTGGTTGGTACTGACAGGTGGCACTGGATGGTACTGGCAGGTGGCACTGACAGGCGGCACTGGATGGTACTGGCAGATGGCACTGCGTTGTACTGGCAGGTGGCACTGATTGGCACTGACAGGCGGCACTGGATGGTATTGGCAGGTGGCACCGATTGGCGGCACTGGATGGTACTGGCAGGTGGCACTGGATGGTCCTGGCAAGTGGCCCAGTATGGTACTGGCATTTGGCACTGGTTGGCACTGACAGGCAGCAGTGGATGGTACTGGCAGGTGGCACTGATTGGTACTGACAGGCAGCACTGGATGGTACTGGCAGGTGGCACTGATTGGTACTGACAGGCAGCACTGGATGGTACTGGCTGGCACTGGCAGAAGAGATCAGTAGCTGCACAAAGCACAGAGCACACTGCTTGGCTGCTTGTGTGAGCCGATCTGTGCTTGAAACTGTGACCTAATTACATTGGAATGCAGAGAATGCTGAGAATGCAGAGAGAGAGAGAGAGAGAGAGAGAGCTGCCAGATCTTCGCTGAGATCAGGAGGTGGGCAGGCCTGAATAGCTAACACCAGGGCCAGCCCACCACCCAACATCAAGTTGAAAATCTAACACAATTAGGTCACAGTTTCATGCACAGAGCGGCTCCTACAAGCAGCCTGCTTTGTAAATCTTATCTTCCACATCCATTGCAGGTATGTGATGCACACATACCTTGCAATGGACGGTACCCGCCCCTTTTCGGTATCAGCCGGTTCTTTTACCGAAAACACAAATTTTGGCCGAAAATGCCAATAATTTTTGGCTGCCGAAATTTCGGTGCATCCCTAATTTTCATAATCGATTAGTTGGTCAGCCGCCGATTAGTTGGTCAGCATACAGAATGCTTAGTTGTTTACATATCAGGAAATACAGTGCAGCACACATACAGCTCAGTACACAGTCCATACATGTCAGAAGACAGTGCAGCACGCATGCAGCTCAGTACATCATCCATACATGTCAGTAAGTTCCTGAGAACTTGTGAATGTGTGAGGAGCAATGCCTCATGGGACATGTAGTCCTGGGCAGGAAGTGAGTGGTTCTAATGTCAGACTTAGTTTACCTTGCTATAGGGGCACTCTATACCTGCCTTTCTCAACCTTTTCAACACCGAGGAACCCTTGAAATAATTGTCCGGTCTCGGGGAACCCGTGCTAAAAATGAGAAATCTACAACTCATGATGTGTGTGATGGTCAATGGGAAGAATGCTCCTTACACTTGTGGTCATTGGGAAGAATTACTCTCTGACAGATAGCTAAAAAGATCAAGGATATCATTGGGAATTTATCTGTGAGGTAGAAATTGACCATTGCTCAAGGAACCCCTAGCAACCTCTGGAGGAAACCTGGTTGAGAAACCCTATACTATGGTTTGAAGCTTGGTATTGGGGCACTTTGAAGGCAGGAGGAGCCAGATGCGTGGGGGGGGGGGGGAATCAGGGCTGCTCTGTGCAAATCCCCCACACAGAGCAGGTAAGTATAATATGCTTGTTGTTTAAAAAAAAATTACTTTAACCACTTCCTTACTGGGCACTTAAACCCCCCTCCTGCCCAGACCAATTTTCAGGTTTCAGCGCTGTCGCATTTTGAATGACAATTGCGCGGTTGTGCGACATTGTACCCAAATAAAATTGATGTCCTTTTTTCCCCACAAATAGAGCTTTCTTTTGGTGGTATTTGATCACCTCTGCGGTTTTTATTTTTTGCGCTATGAACAAAACCAAGAGCGACAATTTTGAAAAAAGAACAATATTTTTTACTTTTTGCTTTTTTTAATAAATATCCCAAAAAAAAAAAAATTATTTATTGGGTTTGGCCGATTTATATTCTTCTACATATTTTTGGTAAAAAAAATCGCAATCGGCGTTTATTGATTGGTTTGCGCAAAAGTTATCGCGTCTACAAACTATGGGAATTGATTTATGGCGTTTTTATTATTATTATTTTTTTTACTAGTAATGGCGGCGATCTGCGATTTTTATCGGGACTTTGATATCCGGGCGGACATGTCGGTCATTTTTGACACTTTTTTGGGACCAATGACATTTATTCAGCGATCAGAAATTTAAATGTCCACTGATTACTGTATAAATGTCATTGGCAGTGAAGGGGTTAACCAGCAGGGGGCAGTGAAGGGGTTAACAATGTTCCCTGGGTGTGTTCTAACTGTGGGGGGGATGGGCTGGTCGGGACATAACAGATCTAACTGATCCCAGTGACAGGGATCAGTAGATCTGTTTGTCCCCTGTCACAGAACGGGGAACCGCCGTGTTTACATCGGCGGTTCCCCGTTCTACTGCTCTGTAAGGCGATCGCGGGTCAGGAGCGGACATTGAGTCCGCCCGACCCGCGGGCACGCCCACGCAGCGTGCGGCGGCGGCGCGCGCCGCCGCCGCCCAGTGCGCGCAAGGGGCGTGTAAAGGGGCGGACGTCCATGGACGTCCCCCCGGATTTTCAGGTCCGCGCTGTTGACGTCTTTTGTCAATAGCGCGGACCTGTAGAGGTTAAAGACTATGTGCAGGAAGATCGGAATCTGAACACAGAAAAGGTGGAGGGTGATAGACTGGAGGTAATAGAAGGCATTGCAATTACATTTAAAGTAAACTTTTACCAGTATTGTGCATTATATTTAAAATGATCATATCCGTGAAAAAAAAAAGTCTCAGCTTTTAGTACTACTTTATTATAAAAGATTTATATCTCGGTTCCACCCTTCATATAGCTTCATGTCTGACTACAGGCAGTCCCCTAGTTACAAACATCCGACTTACAAACGACTCCTACTTACAAACAGAGGGAGACAACAGGAAGTGAGAGGAAATTTCCCTCTAGGAAAGGAAATTTACTCCTGGAAGAGTTATTATGGGAAAAAGGTGTCCCCACTGGAGCTTTATCACTAATCCTTGTTTCCACAACTCAAAATGTTCAAAATCCAATTTTCATAGGGACAGGAAGTGAGGGGAAATCTTCAAAACAGAAGCACTGACAACAAAACAAACCTTACAGGGGTGTTACCCCTTCCCTATGCTATACAAAAAACTTAAAAAGGATTCTTTTGGCTGGAGTTACACTTAAAAAATGTACCTGTTCCGACTTACAAACAAAATCAAATTAAGATCAAACCTACAGTCCCTATCTTGTTTGTAACCCGGGGACCGCCTGTAGTAGTTAAAATGCTCATATATCCTATCTCTGGGTGTATTTATTATTATATATATGATATAAGTAATATATATTATTACTTGAACTGTTTCACAGTATAAATGAACCCCTTATAGTAGGGATTATCTGCTCTTTTTGTACTATAAAGGACTCATTTTAGTTTAACCCCATTATGACAGGTGATATAAAAAAAGCATGCTGCTGCTACTAAATGTCTTAGGCCTGGTTTACACTTGTGCGTTTATTGGTGCTTTTTGCAGAAACGCGTTCACATCTATGCTTTTTGTTTTCAGCCGCTGCATATTTGGAAAGGGTCAAAGACTTTTTTCAAATGCAAAACAATGCTTTTTTTGGTTCAGTAGACTTCAATGGAGAAGCTGCAGAAAAGCAAGTAGTGCGTTTTTGCTGCAATTTGCGTTTTTTTAATCTGCCGAACAACAAATTGGCCAAAAAAAGCATAAAAATACAAATTGCAGCAAAACTGCTGTACAAAAACGCAAAACGCACAGCAAAAAGCCGCGCAGAAATGGATCAAAAGCAAACTGCATAGGTGTGAAGCGAGCCTTATGCTGGCCATACATGTATCGATTTTCGGATAGGAATATTCATACAAAAAATCTTTGTAAATTTGCTGAATGAAAGAATGTCATTTGAAAATTTCACTTGCTTTTAACATTTCGTTTTAAAATGAATGTCATTTCTGAATGAAAACCACATACAAGGAGGATTGGGAGGGCTAAATATCTTCCTTTGTCACCAATATGATATCAGCCCAAGACCGATTCCGCCAAATAAAATTCCTGCATAGGGCATACTTCATCCCTAAGAGGCAAATGACAATTAGTCCCGCGGCTCCCGTATCATGCCCTAGATGTGGTGCACTGGCCGCCTCCTTATTACATAGTCTGGTCTTGCCCACTACTGGACAAGTTTTGGGCGGGGGTTCTGGCGGACTTGAATCAGGCTACCTATTTAACCCTTGAGTCGGATCCTGAGACAATGCTCCTAAATATAGTTGAGACTCTGAATATCAGCAGGTATACCAAGTTGTTTTTGGGTTATGCCACATTTTACGCTCGAAGGGAGATGTTTCTTGGATGGAAAGATGCGTTGCCACCCACAGTGTCTCGATGGCGTTCATTTCTGAATTCCATTTTACCACTATGCAAAAATTACCTACCTTAAAAGGAACTGCCCAAAAAAATTTGCCAAGATTTGGTCGGGCTGGATAGATGTTTGGGGTTCTGTGGCGGTGGATGTGCCTCTGCGGGATCATAATGTTGTGCCTTGAACTTCGTTAAAACCTTATATGTCCATCTCTGAAGATTTTTCTGAAACCGCTGGGTCCCGGCGGGCTTTTATCTCATCCCTCCCGCCTCTCCCTCCCCCCCTCTTCCTCCTCTCTCCCCCTTCTCCGCTGTTACTAAGCTCCCTCCCTCCCCTGGTAGTGGTATATTTTTCTCCCGCACCCCTTCCCCCTCTTCCTTAAATCCCCTCCTACTTCTAATGCACAATGTTGTAAGCAAATTTATGTTTTATTGTATTGTGTTATCTTTCTCTCTTTTCTGCCCTGGATCGTCTATGAGCTTGTGTGATAGCTAAATACTCATTAAATATGGTTGTACTGCTTAATATGTCACATAATATTACCGGAAAGGTCTAGGAAATGCAGAATTTCAGTAAAAAAAACAAACACACACACTAAAGTGAATTTTAGGGCAAACACAATAAACTACCCAAATTGGTAAAATATAAAAGATGAGGTTGATAGTAGATAGATACCAAACATGTCAAACCTTAACCACTTAACGACCGCCCGCCTTCATTACACGGCACTACTTTGCCGTTGAATACCATTGTTATGGCAATAGATAGCTACCATAACCCCGATATCATTTTAATGGGCTCGGGGTCGGCTTTCAGATAAAAGTGGTCTCTGCGGCAGATTCGCCGCAAGATCACTTATCGGGGGCGGGAGGAGAGAGGGCTCCCCCTCCTAGCCGGTTTCCGGTCGTCTCCGCCGCTTACCGGAGCCGTCTGTAGCGGTGGAGACGATCGCGTCCTCTCCCCTCAGAGTATGGATGCCGAGTGAGGGTAAGATGGCCGCCGCTTGGCTCCATAACACTGCATGTTAAACGTCACTTCCACCCAATGTTCTTAAAGCGGAATTATTAATTTTTTTTTTCAAATGACATTCATTTTTTTTTATTTTTATTGCATTTTAGTGTAAATATGAGATCTGAGGTCTTTTTGACCCCAGATCTCATAATTTAAGAGGTCCTGTCATGCTTTTTTTCTATTACAAGGAATGTCTACATTCTTTGTAATAGGAATAAAAGTGACCCAATTTAAAAAAAAAAGTGTAAAAATAAATACAATTAAAAAAAAAAATTTAAAGCGCCCTGTCCCGCCGAGCTTGCGCACAGAAGCAAACGCATACGCAAGTGCCGCCCGCATATGCAAACGGTATTCAAACCACATGTGAGGTATCGCCATGGTCGTTAGAGTGAGAGCAATAATTCTATCACTAGACCTCCTCTGTAACCTAAAACTGGTAACCTGTAGAAATTTTTAAACGTCGCCGATGGAGATTTTTTAACCACTTCCTGACCGCTGTATGCAGAATGACGGCCGGGAAGTGGTTCAGTTATCCTGACTGGGCGTCATATGACATCCTCAGGATAAAAAGCCGCCGCGCGCCCGGGCGGGGCACGCATCGCGTCGATCGGTGGTGTGGGAGGTCAGTGTGACCCCCCGCAATACCAATCTCGGTAAAGTGCTTCCATCCGAAGCACTTTACCATGTGATCAGCCGTGACCAATCACGGCTGGTCACAGTGTAACACAGGAAAGCCGTTTATCGGCTTTCCTGTACTCAGGTCTGCAGACCTGAGTAGTGGAGAGTCGATCGGCTGCTCTCCTGACAGGGAGGGTTTGTGCTGATGATTTATCAGCACAGCCCCCCCTTGGATCGCCACCTTAGACCACCAGGGAGCCTGCCCAGAGACCTCCAGCAATGTCCCCACCCAGGACCACCAGGGGGCCGACCTGGAACACCAGGGAGACCGCCCTAGACCACCAGGTAAGGGGCATAGTGCCCAATATGAATGGCACTTAGTGCCACCTTCGGATGCCACCCTAGACCACCAGGGAATGGGCCCCTTTCTGTACATATGCCCACCAGTGCCCCTATCCGTGTGTACCAGTGCCCCTATCAGTGCATACCAGTGCCACATATCAGTGCCAAACTATCAGTGCCCATCAGTGCCACCTATCAGTGCCCAGTGCCGCCTATGAGTGCCAATCAGTGCCGCTTATCAGTGTCCGTCAGTGCCGCTCATCAGTGTCCGTCAGTGCCGCTTATCAGTGTCCGTCAGTGCCGCTTATCAGTGCCCGCCAGTGCCGCTTATCAGTGCCGCTTATCAGTGCCACTTATCAGTGCCCGTCAGTGCCGCTTATCAGTGCCCGTCAGTGCCGCTTATCAGTGCCCGTCAGTGCCGCTTATCAGTGCCCGTCAGTGCCGCTTATCAGTGCCCGTCAGTGCCGCTTATCAGTGCCCGTCAGGGTTTCATATCAGTGCCCGTCAGTGCTGCTCATCAGTGCCGCCTAACAGTGCTCATCATTGCTGCATATAAGTTCCACCTCATCAGTGCCAATCAGTACTGCCAGATCAGTGCCCGTCAGTATAGCCTCATCAGTGCCCATCAGTGATGGAGAAAATTTACTTATTTACAAAGTTTTGTGACAGAAATAGAGATTTTTTTTTTCTTCAAAATTTTCGGTCTTTTTTTGTTTATAGCGCAAAAAATAAAAACCGCAGAGGTGATCAAATACCACCAAAAGAAAGCTCTATTTGTGGGAACAAAATGATAAAAACTTTGTTTGGGTACAGCGTCGCACGACCGCGCAATTCTCATTCAAACGCAACAGCACTGAAAGCTGAAAATTGGTCTGGTAGGAAAGTGTTCTGAGTGCATAGTATTGAAGTGGTTAAGTGCCAAAGTTTGTCGCCATTCCACAAGCGGGCACAATTTTGTAGCACGACATGTTGGGTATCAATTTACTCGGCATAACATCATCTTTCACACTATAGAAAAAAATGGGCTAACTTTACTGTTGTCTTATTTTTTTAATTAAAAAAAGTGAATTTTCCCCCCAAAATGGCGCTTTTAATACCGCTGCGCAAATGCAGTGTGACAAAGTATTGCAACGACCGCCATTTTATTCTCTAGGTTGTTTGAAAAAAATATATAATGTTTGGGGGTTCTAAGTAATTTTCTAGAAAAAAAAAAATCAGATTTTAACAAATCTCAGAAAGACTCGGTCCTTAAGTGGTTAAATTTGTGTGTGCCCGTGAAATGGTGACAAACTTCAGTACCCTATATATTCTATATGCGAAGCTTCAAAAGCCGTAGATAATTAATTTAGTGTTACGGAGGTTGTCTGGTGCTAGAATTATTGCTCTTATCTGACATGTGCAGCGATATGTAACATGTGAATCGCAATTAATATTTTCACGCATAGGTTCCCCCAACGCATGAGTTTACGTTCGTACGTACGTGCGTATATGTGGAGGCAGAGGGGGCCACAAAATGTTCTTTTTTTTGGGGGGGGGGGGAGGCGATTTTGTGTGCTTGG
>BLSH010540780.1:929712-939821 GCA_018402905.1 Glandirana rugosa
ACGCCGGCTGGCTACGCTCGATCAGGGACGAATACCCCCAGGGCGGCGTAGCACGGGCAAGGCACGCCCGCCGGACACCCACATGGGGTTAACACGGGTCCCAGGCCTGGCGCCAGACCAAGCCTCCGCTGACCGGCCGTCGTAGGGCGGGGCCATCCCCACCTTCCAGACGCTGGCTCACCGATGGGCGATGCGGACTGTCCTCACCACCCACTACGGGGGGAAAGTCCGTCTCCACCCCCGACTGGCCACAGGATTGCGTGTGCGACAAACCTACATCGGTGACCAACCCCCAGGGAAGGGGGTGGGGGGACGTGGCGTGGGCACAGCGATACGGGGGAAAACCCCTGAACCCGGCGGTTCGCCGCTAGGCGGCGGTAAAACGGCATCGGCGCCTGTAAAAGTGATTCCCTCAGAAGGGAGATCATGAGTCTCGTCGGTAAAAGGACATCGGTGCAAGGGGTCCGACCCAAAATCGGAGATCACGTACGAGTTCCGCGGCCCAAGTCCCCAAAAGGGGGCATAGCGACACGGGTGCGGTGCAGGGGGGTGGGGGAAGGGACCCCCAACCAGTGGCTACATCCAAACAGCGTGTGCGTTAGGACACCGGTCAGCCCCCACCTCTGCCTGAAAGGGGGGCATCACCCACCACTCCTGTCAGGCGTAGCGGGTAGCCACTCGGTCGCAGACCTTCCACCCCTACCGGGGCGGGATGCTGCCGGCCAGTCGCCTCCGAACCAGACCGCGGTCCGGACCCTGGGCACAATTGGGGTACACCCACAGGCCGCCCGCACGGAACGGGCACGATGCGGCGGGACCCCCATAAGCAGGGACTAGCTCGCATCGGTCGGCCGCACTGGACAAAGTACAGGATCCTGAGAATGATCCTCTATGCCCCAGCCGGCTTCTTGATAGCAGATTCAGATAGCTTGATAGAGCAAACAAAATAAAAAAGCAATCCCCAGTCCAGACCGCAGGTCTCATAAGGGAGCCAGGTTAACTCCTTGCGACTAGGCATGTTAAAACTGATGGGCTGAGCAGAGTAGGGGGATTATATGGAAAGAGAGGACAGCCCTGTGGGAGGGGCCAGCTTACTTAATTTCTTTGCCTAGTTAACTCCTAATAGGACAAGCATATAACCCACATGTCATGAAGAGCTGCGTCTGTCAGTGAACGTAGGAGAAAAAATATTTTAAGCAACAGACAGAGTGAATTTAAGAAAGATAGAAGAAGTTGTCAAACAAACTGGATTTCCTTTTATGAGGATGCAAGTAAAACCTTGGACAAAAGGGTGGCCAGGGATGTGATATACTTGGGATTTTGCAAACGCGGTTGACACCGTTCCCCACACACGGCTAATGTGTAAGGTAAAGTCTAAAGGTTTGGAAAGATCAGTTTGTAAAAGTATAAAAAACTGGTTAAAAGACTGAATTCGGAGAGTAGTGGTTAATGATTCTTACTCTGAATGATTTAAGGTTATCAGTGGTGTACCCAAGGTTCAGTGTGGGGACCCTTACTTTTTAATACCTTTATAAATGATATCGGGTCTGGGATTAAAAGTACCATTTCAGTGTTTGCAGATGACACCAAGCTGTGCAGTGGAATAACGTCCTTACAGGAGGTCTCCAACTTACACGCCGACCTCAATGCACTGTCTAATTGGGCGACTATGTGGCAAATGAGGTTTAATGTAGATAAATGTAAAGTTATGCGCTTGGAGGCTAAGAATATGCATGCATCATACATACTAGGGGGGAGTACAACTGGGGGATCCATAGTAGAGAAGGATCTGGGGGTTTTGGTAGATCATAAGCTTAATAATGGAATGCAATGCCAAGCTGTGGTTTCCAAAGCGAGTAAAATCCTTTCTTGTATTCAAAGAGGTATGGACTCCAGAGAGAGAGAGAGATATAATTTTGCCCCTGTACAAATTAGTAATACCTCATCTGGAATATGCAGTTTAGTTTTGGGCACTAGTTCTCAAAAAGGATATCGGGGAACTGGAAGTGCAGAGAAGCACAACTAAACTGATAAGGGACATGGAGGAGCTCAGCTATGAGGAAAGATTAGGAGGAACTGAATTCTCTCTTGAGAAGAGGAAATTAAGGGGGGGGTATGATCAACATGTACAAATACATAAGTGGTCCATATAGTGATCATGGTGTTGAGTTATTCATTTTAAGGTGATCACAGAGG
Organism: Glandirana rugosa; assembly: GCA_018402905.1. NCBI lineage: Eukaryota > Metazoa > Chordata > Amphibia > Anura > Ranidae > Glandirana > Glandirana rugosa. The sequence goes on from BLSH010540780.1 coordinate 931,909, forward strand.
ACAAGGAGGCACTCTTTACATCTAGAGGAAAAAAGATTCCATCTCCAAATACAGAAAGGTTTCTTCACAGTTAGAGCTGTGAAAATGTGGAATAGACTCCCTCCAGAGGTGGTTCTGGCCAGCTCTGTAGATTGCTTTAACAAAGGCCTGGATTCTTTCCTTAATGTACATAACATAACTGGCTACTAACATTTATAAGTAACATTGATCCAGGGAAAATCCAATTGCCTCTCGGGGGATCAGGAAGGAATTGTTTCCCCTGCTATAGCAAATTGGATCATGCTTTGCTGGGTTTTCAGACGATGTCAAGTGACGAAACGCGTAAGGCGGGGCCATGCATACACACGTCACACCCGGGAAAGGTAGTTCCACGAGGTGGAACGCAGAGCGAGAGGAGAGGAAGAGGATCCAATCTTCCTCAAGCAGGAGGCGCCTGACGGCTCTGTCTTTTCTGAATGGCAGTTCTAGCTATGTTTTTAAACTGTTTTAAATAAACTATTTTTTGATCAACACTGCACTATCGAGGATCCCTCTGTTTTCTCCCCATACCATATGGAATCCTGGGGCGTGTGAGTGGAGGCTGGCGTAAGTGGATCAGATCGAGCTTTTTGGCAACACTATCTACTAATTGGAGGAATCGTGTGGAATGTCACGTGATCACAGGAAACAGTGAGCTGTTTACAGGATACAAAGAACCCATTTACCCAAGGCGCACTACCCCTGTAGGGGTGAGGAGGATCTGGTAAGTGGGGGCGCATAAGGGGGAGCGCGAGTGAAAGTCACCCCTTTTTTTCACAATTGGATACAAGAGGAGCACTAAAGTTACTTTATTGTACACACTGTTTGGACTATTATTACTGAATTTTTCCAGGAAGGATTTATCATGATAATATGAAGGAATTTTAAAAGTAATTTTTATTTTTTATTTTATTTATTTTTCATCTTTGGAACCTTTCACTTTGGAATTCTTCACTTTGTAATTTTTATTGTTTATTTTTAATTCTGAGGAAAAAAATCTCTAGTATCACTTACATTCATATACGGGCTTTTACGGACTAATATTCACATTTCTGGTATTTATTGGGCACGAAGCATTTTTTCACTATTAACCACTTCAGCCCCGGAAGGATTTCCAGCTTTAGGACCGGAGCCCTTTTTGCGATTCGGCGCTGTGTCGCTTTAACTGACAATTGCGCGGTCGTGCGACGTTGTACCCAAACGAAATTTGCATCCTTTTTTTCCCACAAATAGAGCTTTCTTTTGGTGGTATTTGATCACCGCTGTGTCATTTCTGATCGCTGCTATAAACAAAAGAAGAGCGACAATTTTGCAAAAAAACCCAAATTTCTTACTTTTTCCTAAAATACAAATCCAAAAAAAAAAAAAGCATTTTTTTTCACCGTTTTTGGCCGATTTATATTCTTCCTCATATTTGCGATAAAAAAAATCGCAATCGGCGTTTATTGATTGGTTTGCGCAAAAGTGGTCGCGTTTACGGATGATGAGAATTAATTTTTGGGGTTTTTATTTTTTTTTTATTTTTTACTAATAATGGCGGCAATCTGCGATTTTTTGCGGTACTGCGATATTTCAGCGGACATGTCGGACCATTTTGACACTTTTTTGGGACCATTGGCATTTATACAGCGATCAGTGCTATAAAAATGCACTGATTACTGTGTAAATGCCATTGGCAGTTAAGGGGTTAACCTGCAGGGGGCGCTCTAAGGGTTAACTATGTTCCCTGGGCGTGTTCTAACTGTATGGGGGCTTGCCTAGCTGGGGAAGGGAAGTGGTCACAGCCTTCACGTACAGGAAGGCTGTGATCACAGCCCTTCCCCCTCACACAGAGCAGAGGTCCGTGTTTACATACACGGACCTCCGCTCCTTCGCTCCGGGGGGCCATCGCGGGTAGCCGGCGGCAATCGAAGCCGCCGCACCCGCTCCCTGCCCCTCCCCGAACACAGTGAGCGCGCGGGCGCGCCTCCGGCGGCGCGCGCTCACTAAACTCGTTCCCGCAGCCGCCGTCGTATGACGGCGTTTTGCGGGAACGAGCCACTTTGCCGCCGTCAGATGCCGATCGGCGGTCGGCAAGTGGTTAAGCAATATTTTAAGTTGGGGTATTTGCAATCAAGAACGGGTGGTCACAATCACATCCCTACAAAACAACGTCTGTTGAATATCAATTAACTAATGATAGTGAATTTATTTATTTTAGACATCTGTGAGTTATGAATTGTTCCCCAATATGTTTTAAGAGTTAGTGTGTTTAAACATATACATAGCCTTTACAGGAGAGGTACACACATTTGAGACAGCGCCATTCCTGTACTATTTTTATTATTAACCCTTCCCTCCAAGGAGGGAGTCCTGGGAAGGCAGCAGTCTCACCTTGTAGATTGTTTGTCCAAGCGCGGGAATATTGTTCATTATCCTTGTGTATATGGCAGCCCTCAAATTTTGCACTCGCCTACTCACATTTTGCGAGTGCAAAATGAGGGCTGGCGAGCGTGGGCTGCTTCCCATTCAACTCCGCCGGCAGACGGGGATGAATGGGAGCTGTTCACCACGCCAGGGGAAGAGAGAGGGGAGGAAGAAGCGAGCCGGGCGGCGGACCATCAGAGATTACCCGCTGTAAGAGCTTTCATTAGAATTCTCAGTGTCCCCGGAGCTCACCGTCACACAGTCCCACCCCCCTGGCCTTTGATAGACTGTACACCAGTCCAATGGCAGGACGTGTGACATTATCTCCGGGCCCGGGGTGGTACTGTGTGACGTGAGCTCCGGGGACACCGCGGAAATTCAAATGAAAGTTCTTACAGCGGGTAATCTTCGCTCTCCTCTTCCTCTGGGCATGTCAGGCTGCATTGTGGGCACAGGTTGGGCTGCATTGTGGGCACAGGTTGGGCTGCATTGTGGGCACAGGTTGGGCTGCATTGTGGGCACAGGTCAGCTGCATTGATGGGCACTAGTGATGCTGCACTGACAGGCTGCACTGGTGAGGCTGCACTGATAAAGTTGTTGTTAATATATTTGTAACTTAATTCTGCATAAAACATTTAAGTGTCATTTCATGAGAATTTATGAGGGCGCGTTTAGGAACGGGATTGGAGGCGGGGCATGGTAGGGGTTGGTGGTGGCCACTGGTGGCGCGTAACCCTTAAGGCCTGGCTAGTAGTTCAGGACTTGAAATTTTCAGCCCTGGTATATGGGATTGTATGGTTATATACATTTTTTCTTTTGGTTGAACTAGATGAACTTGTGTCTTTTTTTCAACCTGACTAACTATGTAACTAAATACTGAAGGTGTGGCAGACATACTCCAACATGACGAAGGTAGTGTTGACATGCTGGAAAGATGTGGCTCTGAGTATCCACAGAGGCCTGAAACTCCTCTAGATGGAGGGAGACTATGGTCAACCTGGTTGATTCCATGTGGAATTTTTTCACCCACATAAAAGACCTTAATATCTTTTAGATCCAGAATGAGGTGTATGCCCGTTTTTGGTTTGGGAACTGTGAACAAGTTTGAGTAGAAACGTTTCCACTTCAGAAACAATGGATACGAGACAGGAATTGAGTTACGGCTGTGTAGAGGTCTGTTAGATGCTGCGGAAATTCTGGCAAGTTTGACAACATGAATCAGGCAGAGGAAGAAAGTGAAACTCTACCTTGTAGCCCAAGAAAACTACTTCTTTGACCTACGCATATGAGATGATGTTAGCCTAGGTAGGTCATAAAATGGTGGTAGTTCCAATTTTTTTTATGTCACGCTGTAGTTGTGTAATGGTTTGAGTGCAAATGTTCAGTAAAAAATACAATGACGTTTATTTTAGGGCTCACAAAATGCAATATATTACCCAATTTTTGGTAAAATTAAAAAAAAAAGGCAGTAGGTTGTGCCAAGTAAATGGATACCGAACATGTCAAGATTTAAAATTGTGAAAATGATGGAAAACTTTGGTATTCTATAGTATCCATAGGTGATGCTTTACAACCTCCTGCAGGTCATTGGAGTTAACTTTTTTGCTAAAACGTTATTTTTTATCACATAGGGTAAAAGTCTATAGAGGGGGAAAAATTTTATTCAATATATCATTTTTGACAAGTTCTCTTTAATGAGACACCAGGGGTCTTTTATACCCCTGTTTCGAGGGCAACAGAAGGCCGACAGTTGGCATGTGGAGTGCGTGTGAAATCCACTTCCCTGCCAGCAGTCTTAACTTCTGGTAATTTCTTGTAGGAAAGCACATCAGCTGCACTGACTAATGCAGCAGGACAAGGCGGTCGCCCTCAATTCCAGGATGTTGATGGGCAATGACCTCTTCTCTATGGTGACAAAGTTATCTGAATGAAATGAGACTGTCCAGGACTCCACCCCAGCCCACAAGACTGGTATGCGACGGAAAGACCCTCCAGAACAAAGGAAAAATGCTTTCCCCATCATCCATGAGGATATCCACCAGTCCAGAGAGTCTTTTGCAGGGGTGCAACAACATCGGAAAATCCAATGAGTCCTCCTTTCCCATTCAATAAAAACATTGAGTTGAAGGGGTCTGGAATGAAACAGGGCAAAGTACCTTGAAGGAGGCTACTATCTTAGCCAGAACCCTCATGCAAAAACAATGAGGGATTTGTCTTGTGTCTTAAGTAAGTCCATCTGAACCCCCAGAGCTAGACATTTGTTTGATGGGAGGATAACCCTCACCTGGATGATGTCCAGGGTCAGGCCTAAATATTGCAACCTCTGAGTTGGGCCTAATGCCAACTTCTGTAAAGTTAGAGCCCATCCATAATGTCTTCAGAGTGTGGATGTGAGACACATTGGTCTCTAGTAGCGAAACAGATGACTCCCTTAGAATTAACTCAGGTACCCTATAACAGGGATACTCTAGGTAAGCAGGAGTCCCAGAACAGTGTCCCAGGACATTGGTGAACACTCCAGAAGCTATGGACAAGCCAAACGGCAGGGTTACAGACTCAAAGGGACAGTCCTTCCCTGCTAAACACAGAAAGCTTTGGGCAGGTGCAAAGATCAGAACATGCAGAAAAGCAGTTTTGATATCCACTGATGGCAGGAAATCTCCCTGCTGGGGGGAGACCACAATGGGCTGCACCAATTCCATCCTGTACTTCTGCACTCGGAGAAACTTGATTGACTCTGGAGATCCAGAACAAGTTGAACATCACCGTTTGGTTTTGGTAACATGAAGAGGTTCAAGTAGAAACCTTTTGCCCCCTAAAAACCAGAATGATCACTCCTTGAAATAGAAGATCATTCAAAGAAACATTTAAAATCATAAAGCATGGAGGAGGAAGGCTCGGAAATTCAGCAGACCTCCCCCTTCCAAAATTCAATCAAGGTACAACCACCTAAGTGGGGTTGCCCCTTCATTGTGAAGAGGACTTGACACTAGCAAAAAAAAAAACTTAAGCCTCCCCTAACTGGGGAAGGGGGGTTATTGCCTAGGAAGGGATTTTGTCCTATTTTTGGCACGTTCCAATCATGTTTAGGTGGCCGCATAACCCTACTGTAATGGATATGAAGATACCCTGTCGTCCTGGGGTGTGCAATAAAGAAATTACCTACAATAAACACTGGGGGAGATTCAATAAAGCCTTTGTACCTCTGTGGTGGCAGTATAGCCTTTAAAAAAAAAAAAAAAAGTTTAGCGTCAGATTCAAAAAGCCCCGCCACCAGTTTCCGGCCCCTAATTTATGTACTTGTTTAAAACGGTAAATCTGTCACCCACATTGACATTTGCTGCATGGAAGTATGATGGAATTCTAAAAAGTGTTGTATGCACGCTTTATGAACTCCCCAGAATGTATGTACCCTTTTTAACATGTTTAACACAACGGTATGTTCCTCTTACAGTGTATGCTGGTTTATTAGAACAAGTCTAACAGCAAATATTTAATTTTTAACATGCTACCCTTTCATTGAAGTTAAGTGACACATAAAACACATCTATCTGATATCCACCATAGGTTTGGGTTTTTACATCAATCCAACATGGAAAGTAGTGAAGCAAAGCATTACCTGTAGAACTCCTCCCTGCCAGCAGTTAGTTTATCGGAAGGTATCAGCCAGCCACCATCTGCGATCTGCACTCCACCACCAGACAGACAGCTCTTTGTGAAATAATCAAGACAATGGAAATCAAACATCTTGGCTGTCTCACTGTCGATTCCAATGTGGTTTTTCAAAATGCCAAACCTGTACAACTGAATAAGATTTAAATGACAATCACACAAATCGTCCTTCTAGTCAGAATATATGAATATATATATTACACATACATATATATATATATATATATATATATATATATACACACACACACACACACACACACACACACACACACACACACACACACCAAGTACATAGTTAGTGAAGTTGTGAGGGTTGAAAAAAAAAAAAAAAAAAAAGTCATAAGGCCATCCAGTCCAACCTGTGTGCTTATATGATAATAGTACATTGTATACCCCTGTATGTTGTGGTTGTTAAGGTGCCCATCTAATAATTTTATTTTAACTATCGATGTTCCCCACTGAAACCACTGCTTGTGAAAGAGCATTTCACATCCTTAATGCTCTTACAGTAAAGAACCCTCTACGCATTGAAATCATATCCCCTCTCAAGCTTCTCTTCTTCAGAGAATAACTTCAATGCTTGTAGTCTTTCCCCATAGTTGAGATCAACCAGGCCCTTTATTAGCTTTGTTTCCCTTCTCTGGACCCTCTTCAGTTCCAGCACATCCCTCCTCAGGACTGGCGGTTGGACCAGAGTCTTGTATAGTGGGAGAATTATCATTTTATCTCTGGAGTTAATCCCCTTTTTAATGCATGCCAATATTCTGTTAGCGTTGCTTGCAGCAGCTTTGTATTGCATGCCATTGCTGAGCCTGTCATCTACTAGGACCCCTAGGTCCTTTTCCATCCTAGATTCCCCCAGAGGTCCTCCTCCTAGCGGGTAAACTGCATTCATATTTTTGGCACCAAAATGCATTATTTTACATTTTCCAACATTAAACCTCATTTGCCATGTAGTTGCCCACCCCAGTAATTTGTTTAGATCTTCTTGCAAGGTTTCCACATCCTGCATTGAAGTTATTGCCCTGCTTAGCTTTGTATCGTCTGCAAATACTGAGATTGAGCTGTTTATCCCATCCTCCAGATAGTTTATGAATAAATTAAAGAGGATTGGTCCCAGGAAAGGACCCCGAGGGGACCCCACTTTCCACACCAGACCAGTCCATGTACTCCACATTTATCACCACCCTCTGGACTCTCCCCCATAGCCAGTTTTCGATCCATGTGTTTACCAGTTGGTCCATGCCGACAGGACAGACCTTAGTTTGTACAGTAAATATTTACGGCAAAAATCCAGATACACCGAATCTACAGGCCTTCATTATCTAGATGGCAGCTCACTTCCTCATAGAAGGTTACTAGAGTGGTCTAACAATAATGATTCTTCATGAATCCATGCCGATTACTGCTAATGATACCGTTTTTTATTACTAAAATCTTGTATATAGACCCTTATCATCCCCCTCCAAGACCTTGCAGACTATTGATGTGAGGCTAACTGGCCTGTAGTTCCCAGGGATGCATCTCTGCCTTTTTAAAGTATTGGTGCTACATTGGCTTTTCTCCAATCAGCTGGTACCATTCCAGTCAGTAGTTTGTCCATAAAAATCAGGACCAATGGCCTGGCTATCACTTGGCTGAGTTCCTTAAGGACCCTCAGGTGCAAGCCATCTGGTCCTGGTGACTTATTAATGTTAAGTCTATCAAGTCTATTTCTAATTCTGTCGTCTGTTAGCCAAGAGGGTGCATTCTGTGACGTGTTATTACAATTCCCATTACAGTCTAGGTTACTGTATCCCCCCGTTTTCTTTGTG
>BLSH010540780.1:952066-962410 GCA_018402905.1 Glandirana rugosa
CTCGGTCGATTTTTTTCAATCCTCGGTCAAAAAAATATCACATCACAACCCAACAGTCGCGGGTCCTATTCCGCTCATTAAACGCGGGGTGGGGGTGGAATGTCGTCTCGTCGGTCAGTTATTGAGGTGGTAGCAATGTAGTCCCAATATCCGACCGGTCTTTCTCACTGTGATTTGTGGACAATATCCCCCTTTGAGGAATAATACGACTTACATAGCACTGACACTGTACATTTTGTGGGAGTAGACGACGGATTACCTCGAACCGTTTTTGTACAGAGATAACGTGTAGATTTATTTGAAAATTACTGTGAAATTTAAGTGGGGGAAACGTATGCAGGCAGGAAGTGGCTGCAAAGAGGCAGCAGAAGATCAGCAGTGTTTGAATACTTCTTTCATCTTTTTTTGTATTTTAATTTAAAGTGTCATTAAAAGTTTATTTAGATGTGCAATAGAGACATGTTTTTGCCAAGCTCCATTAGGCAGCAGATGAGGGTGTTTTACATGTCACAGTCACGATACATTCAGCATAATAAGGAGTTTCCCCCTATAACAGGTGTTTAGTGTCACTCTTTCTGGCCAGCCTATAACCCTGATGTAACGATGGTGGAGTTATTGACTGGCTGCTCTGCTGTAAGGTGGGGGTGGGGCGCAAATTACTCGCCTTATCCTGGGCGCTGACAACCCAACACTACACTATAAAAAAACTGGCTCCTAACTTTTTTTAGCTGGCTCCTAGATTCAAAGCAAATTTGTCAAGCCCTGCCTTACCCCATCCAGACTATGAAAGAAAATTTCCTTCTGGTGGACTGAGAGCCAGACAGAGGGGCAGAAGAAAAATGTCTTGGTTAAGGTAAAAGACAGAAACTACCTTAGGAAAGAAGGTACCCCTAGGCCCCAACACTGCCTAGTCCCCATGCAAAACCAAAAAGGGTTTCCTAAAGGATAAGGCCACAAGTTCAGGCACAAAGGTGATGGCTACAAGAAACACCAACTTGTGGGTGAGAGTTCAAAAGTTGAATATCTAATGGGATTCAACAGCAGTTTCTGAAGTGCTAAGAGAACCAGATTTATATCCCACAGCATCACAGGGGAATGGATGGGAGAGCTACATGGAAAACCCCTGCACACAGGATTTAATCAAAGAATGAGTAGCCAACACTCTGAAACCAAACAGAAAGGGCAGAAACCTGACCTGACCTGTTTAAGTCAACACTGGTCCAGGCCCAGCTGTGGAAAGGAGAGCATTCGTCCCACACAAACTCCTGGGCTGGAAGCCCGGAGACTCACACCAAGTAAATTATGCCTTTCAAGTCTGATGACAGACGTTGTAAGAAGTAAACTTCTCAGCTTTTAGCATTGTAGAATTTACATACTCAGATGTCCCTGTCCTTCATAACCTGGGTTTCAATGGCCATGCCGTTAAAAGCAAGTGCCCCTGGAGCAGGATGGCAAATCAGTCCTTGGGACAGAAGATCTTGATGATCCGGGAGAGCCCATGGAGCATTTACCAGGGGTCTTACAATGCTGGCGCACCACATCCACCTGGGCCAATCCAGAACAATGGGAATCACTGGAATGTTCGCCATCTCGATCCTGTAAAGAGTGTACAGTACTTACCAGAGAGCCACCTGCAGATCCACTTGGTTAACAAAATCTGCCTGCCATTCCAGGTCTATACCTGGAATGTACACAGTTGACAAAGTTTGGAATATGAAGCTTTGCCAAGGACAGAATCCAGTCTATTTTTCTGGCCTTGACAAGAGTGAGGATTGATGTACACCACTGCTGTGAATCCGGATCAGATAATCCTCTATTAAGATGGTTCAGAGCTGCAGAGACTGCCAAATCGCTCAAAGTTACAGGACGTTAATCAGAACATGAGACTCTACCATTTCGCACACCACCAGGGTGCCAAGGACTCCTTCCCAGCCCAACATCCATCACCGGGTTCTTTCAAAAGATAGGAAGGACTTTCCTAACTCTGAATTCCTTAGCTGCCGGGCTAGGGACAACCTGTTCCTTGGTGATACACAAATTAGTCTGTCCAAGAACCAAATCGATTTGTCCCACAACAGAATGTTGTAATGTAGAGGCTTGGAGTGAAACTGTACAAAGAGAACTGGCTCAAAAGAGGCTGCCATCAGACCTAGGACTCTGAGTCAGATAGCTCTTGAGCAGGAGAGCTAGAACTTTTTAAATCTAAACCATTGTTTACCAGTCAAACTCAAACTCTCAATCAGTCCATGCCAAAGGTTTCCTCAACAGGAGACCTTGGTGAACACCTGAGGTGCAGACTAGAGGCCAAATGATAAGCCATCAAACTGGTAGCACAGTGACCCCACATCAAAGCGTTTGAATTACTGATGCAATGGAAATATGGGGACATGCAAGTATCTCTGAGATCTAGAGAAGCCAGGATTCAAAGGAACACATTTGGAACTCTCAGATACAAAATAGTTCAAAACTTGTCTTTGGGCTTAAAAATAGTAAACCAGTTGGCAATAACACCTTGACTGGAAGAAAGAAACCAAGGAGAATGCAGAGAACGCAACTCTGGTCTATAGCCCTAGAAGACCACCTTTCACCCCCCAACCCCTGCAACACCCAAGAAGCAAACTGTCCAAGAGTGCACAAAGTTCAAAAAATATTCCCCTACTCTGGAAAGTGGGATGACCCAAGGCTGGAAACAGCACTGGCAAAAGTAACAAGCTGATGTTTGGGCAGCAGGAACGTTCTGAAGATCAAAGTTCCACGTGGTTCTTTTCAAGCAGTGTGGAGATGCTTCCTCAACACTATGGTGGTAAAGAGTGCAAAGCACAAGCAACATTCCACCCAGCAGATGACTTCAGCACTTAGTTTAATAGTCACCTCTTCCTCTGCAAAACCTACGGGAATGGAGGAAATAAAATGCTCAACGACCTAAGCAACTGAAGCAGCTTCAAGTGCTCAGACCTGACTGGCCAATCGACCATGAATGCTGAGGCAATGACGATTGCCCTAGACGTGAAAAAGCTTACTTTACCAGAACAGAGTCTGGAAAGCACCCTACATCCTGAAAGTCACTTTCAAGATCTCCCCACATGTGCCGACCAGTGGGGTCTGGATGCAGCACTCTAAAATCAGGCTCAAGATGATCTTGCCAGAAAGCTCTCTTCATGACAAAGCTACACCAGGATCTAGAAAAATGTCTCAATTAGTAGGAAAGAATAAAAAAATTTAAGGAAAAAATATACAACGCAAAACTGTAGGAAAGATGCCCACCCTCCTAGGAAACTAGTAAACAACTGCTGGTAGTGGGAGAGGTTACCCTTGTCAGTTTCATTGCCAGTGTCCAATCCTCCTGTAGGAGGCAGAATAATCTGAAGATTTAAAGTGTTACTAAACCCACAACAGTAAAATCTGGCTGTATATGTAGTAAAGCATGCTTGTTATACTCACTGTGGAACCTAAGGGGTTAATCCTCTACATTGTGTATAAAGGCTGTTTGATCTGGTCTTCTCTGATCCTCCCCTTCTTTTACTGTCCCCAATCCATCTGCTAATAGAACAGAGCCTTTGGGGCACTCTGCACATGCTCAGTTTGGTGTGTATTGCTGGAGAGTTTGTTTTTGTTTTCTTGGGAGAGTGCATGTGATCAGCACTGTCCAACATAGAGGGTCAGAGGACCTGTAGCCTCATAGGACAGTCAGTGCAGAATGAAAACTCCTACAAGTTTTAACCAGACACCATAAAAAAAGTATTTAGCAGATATAGTGAATGCAGGGTCCTGGGTTTAATAACACTTTAAGGTTCCCTGTGTCCCTCAATGGACATGAAAGAAACTTAGTTTTATTGCTGGCTGCATCCCTGTTGAAGAGATATTCCCCCTCGGTTCCTATTCTGGTGATCTTATTTACCCGCCTGTATATATACAGCGGCAAGGCGGCTCTCCTATGTGAAATCACGTACCTGTACGTGATTCTGCACTTCCAGCATGCCACTAGTGACCCGCTCCTGCTGTGATTGGACACAGCGAGACCCAATCAGTGGGTCCAGCGATGCGATGTCCGCCAGGACTCGCTGATCGCTCAGGACACAGGCAAAATCAGCAGTCTGCCTATGTAAACAAGGCAGATCATCGGTTCTGTGAGACGGGAAGGTTTTGATCCTGTGTTCCTACAAAGCAGGGACACAGATCTCTGCCTTCCCATAGCAAAAGCACCCCCCACGCAGTTAGCAAGCACTCCTTTTATCACTCCTGATGTTAACACTTCCATGCCAGTGTCATTAGTACAGTGACCGTGCGCCCAGAACCAGTGTGAAACGGACGGTCCCGGAAGTGACGTCAAAAACGTGGGACACGTTTCAGAGCATCTGATAGACGGCATGAAGGAGGAGCCTATCAGGTGCTCTAAAACGCGCCCCGCCTTTTTGACGTCACTTCCGGATCCGTGCGTTCCACGCTGGTTACGGGCGCACTTCTGGTGACGTCATCCACGAGCCCAGCGCTTCACACTAGCCCTACACAGCGCGATTGCTTCCTCCTTGCCTCTCCTTTCTGTGGCTTACCTTTGCTGGACAGATTGGGATATCTGATACCTTGCTGACATCCTGCTGCAGACTGGATCCTCCCAAGACTACAATACCCGCTGCACTATTTTATGATGAGCCTTTTTACCACTGACATCTCGTAAGTGTCTTTAACCCGTTGCTGGCAATAAAGTCTTTGTAATACTGCACTTAGAGGCACCTTCCTCTTTTGCTTTTGTCTACCTCAGAGTTGTTGCTTCTCTACTGGAGTGCTGCCCAGGTGTTCTCAGACCTCTATCAGCCTTACCCCACAGGAGTCACACACTCTGGTTAGATGCCATTATTCAGATGCGCTCTTCACCCTCCTATCCATGGAGGGGGTAAAACCTTCTGGAGGGCAAGTGGCTAATTATGGCAAGATGTACAGAAAACCCTCCCCAATTACAACATAGCACCATTAAAGATCTGATAGAAGTTCTAACTATTTCTCACTCTATCCAAAACAAAAGACAAAATATAAAAAAATACATTTTATTGAAAACCACGCACAATTATTTTTAGCCCCACTATTTATCATTAAGAAATAACATACAGTAACCAAAATATCCCTACCTGATCCAAGCTCTGAACCATTTTAATGCTCCAACTTACCCTCACTATTATGTGGTTGTAGGTCATCTTGGTCACTTATCAATTCCTCAGATGAAGGATGAACTGCTATCTTAGGGGAGACAAATGTGCCAGTAGCTGGCTTGTAAGAAGGCATGTTGTTCAGTTGCCTTCCATCATCAACATCAGAAGCATTTACAGAATTGTCGAACGAGGACTGTTGAAAAGCAGCAGATCTAGTAGTACGCTGAGATATCTGGGGTTCCTGCTTTCCAGCAGAAAAGCTGAAAGAGAAATAATGTTTTACACGTGATCATAAAATAGCCACAAAATCTAATGAAAGATTTACAAAGCTCTTGTACGAAGCACAGAGAATAAATGTTACAAATGACATATCATACGAGTACACTAAATTCCACACAATAACATAACCATGTATGTTACACTATGGATACCGTGCAACTATTGTATTACTACTACAGAAAACTTTAAATTCCATTTGTGACCTTAGGACTTTGTTGCACAGAAGTTGCAAATAACTTGACATGTAATTGAGACAGCGCACATGTGGGTGTATATATTCAGTACAATTACAATTTTATTAAAATGAAGAAAATCAGGATATTCTCATTATATGGAGAGAACTATTGACAGAAAACGCTTTAAAACTATTCCATATACTTCATCGGACTTGCCCAAGAATGAACCCTGTCATTTATAAATATCATGCAACAATGAAAAGTTATGCTGGTCTTCTACATTTATTGCAGGAAACCCATAGACATTACACGATAGACCATCAGCACCAGTGATGAGCACCAAAAGACTGAACCAGACATCTGATTTTGAAAGAGAGATTGGCCTTGCTCGAAATTTTCAGATAATTATTTCCTTTGACAAAAGTGATCTAGCAGAATGTATCCATTCCAGGGACAATCTCAAATATTATAAACATGCATACGTGGGCAATCCACAATTTCAGCATGCATGTTTAAAACTCAACGGCTTTCTAATATCATTCCATAGCTTTCCTAGAAAGCTATATGCACTTTATACTTGGTAGTCCAATAAACTTTCAACTATACAGTGAAGATGTTGTTTTGTAGACAGGAAGGATACATTGGAGAATATAGCCTATAGATACACTAGAATTTAGGGATATCAGCATTTCAGCTTGTTTTTATAAGATAATCTACATTGCATCATTAACCAGGTCCTCAAGTCAAAGTTCTTCAAGAATACTAATGGTTTGTGGGATGAGAGGCTGTACACTGTATAAACCATAAACACAACTGCTGCTACAATATACTGTATGAATGACACATTCATCTGTAAAGCCTCGTACACACAATGAGAATAACAGATGAATGATCGTCCATTTTTTTTTTTTTTTTTTGCATGCTAGTCTCATATAGAAAACCAATAGATTTTGCTAAAGTTACGAAAATTCTTGTAAGACAGAATACAACTTAGTTGAAGTAATATCATGTATTATTGTATTGTAATGTATTCTTTGGTTTCAGAGCATGCGTTTTGTAGAAATACTAAATTACTCAAAAATTATTTGTTCTGTTATCATTACGAGAACAGTTTCGGTGCTTGTCTTCAGATATTTTTTGCATTAACGGTCATGATCGGCTCTCAAAAGCTGTGTACTAACAAACATATTATTGGACGATCGCTACAAATGTGTTTTTTCGTCCGATATTCTTATTGTGTGTACAGGGCAGGCCTTAAAGTGTTACTAAACCCACAACAGTAAAATCAGTGTGTATATGCAGTAAAGCATGCGTGTTATACTCACTGTTGGACCTAAGGGGTTAATCCTCTGCATTGTGTAAAAAGGCTGTTTGATCCTGTCCTCTCTGATCTTCCCCTTCTTCCAGTGTCTCCAACTCCTTTCCAAATATTGTAAATGGAAGCAGTCAGGCTGCACATGCTCAGTTTGGTGTGTATTGCTAGAGAGTTTTTTTTGTTCTTGGGAGAGTGCATGTGATCAGCACAGGGCCAATCAACACTGTCCAGAGTATCAGAGGTCCTGAAGTTTTATAGGACAGTGAGAATAGAATGAATACTCCTACAAGCTTAACCACACAGGGATAGAAGTCACAAGACTGCTATATACTGCTGATGAGAAAAGGTATTTAGCAGTCTATATTTACTGTACTAAAATAATTGAATTTCCATGCTCTGTGTACTGTGGGAAACTAGATATAGTGAATGCAGGGTCCTGGGTTTAGTAACACTAAGTCAGCAACAGGTAAGGGAAGCAAATCTGTTACTTGTGAGCAGACAATAATACAATAAATCAATCAGAAATAAACCAATAGATCAGACAATAATCATACTACAGTCTTATGATATATTGATCAGAACATTTTATTTAATCTCTGACAATGCCCTCAATTATTATAAGCAAGTAACAAGCATTCATACTATGAAGACATAGGATCTACACAAATTTAGTAAAATCAGCTTGTTAGTGCTGTAAAGAGGAAATACACTTCATCTGCAGACATTTACTTATAGATAAGCCTATAATAAGGCTTACCTATAGGTAGTGTAAATATCTCCTAAACGTGCATTGTTTAGGAGATATTTATATTACATGCAGCCAGTGACATCACTGGTGCATGCGCTCCGAAGGAACGGCCATGGGTGCTGTTCCTTCCGAGCCCGATGCAAGGTGAACAGCAGCTCCCATGCGCATGCACGGAAGTGACGTCATTGTGGCTCCGGACACTCACATCGCCAAGGCCCGCAAACCCAGAAGAAATGTCGGGGAAAAATGTCAGCTGTTTCAGCAGTGTGCAGATGCCGCTTTGAGGCTTTGTTCTAAGGTAAGTATTTCATAATGAGCTAGTATGTAATGCATACTAGCTCAATATGCCTTTGTCTTACAGCTTTTTTTTTTTTTCTTTTTTTAAGGGTTTACAGCCTCTTTAAGAATATTTAATTCATTTTGATGAGTGCTGGTATCAGATGGATTAATGGTTTGATCCTGCCATTTGCTCAGAGTTTCAGGGGCACAACATATTGAGACACTGAAAAGATACAATCTTCTTAATCCCAAACTCTAAGCATTCACTGTTTGTCTATTTTTTAATATGCAGAAAATTATTTTTAGGTTTTGCTTCAAAACATTACATAGAACCAGCTGGGCTCAACTGCATACATCATATTTCATGTACAAAGACAAGAGGTAATATGCAAGCGAATAACAACATCAGCGCAAAAGAACATTAAATGTGTAAAGTTTCCCAGGTTAACAGAATCTTAAATCAGTTGGCAAATAATGCTAGAAGCTTGAACTTATCTAAGATTTTGCATTATTTAAATCTAAACGAAACAATGAAAGGGGACTTGATTGCAAATCAGATGGCAGACAATCTTGCAGAAAAGATATTTACAATTCTGGTAATTTCAATTTATTTTGAAAGGATTAGCCAACATCTATATTAAACAGAAAGTATAAAAACAGCGGCAGTTCCTATTTACTTCTACTTTACCTCATAGGATCACAGAATGAGGCCTTTAAAGAAATATTGTATAAAAATTTTCTTCTATCTTTAAAATCACCTACAAAACAAAAAAAACAGTAAAGGTTTACCATGGGCCAGCTCTAGAATTGCTGGAATTACAAGAAGAAATCCAAAAAGGGATAGAAGTGCAAATGATAAAAGGCAAAACATCATTAAATAGGAACTACAGTCTTTTTTTTTTTTTTAATGAAATGCCAGCAGTTACAAACACTAACCTAAAGCAGTTGTATACCCAGTTTGGTGATTTTTACCTATGGCTAAGCCTATAATAAGGCTTTACTGTAGGTAAAATGAATATCTGCTAAACCTTCACGGTTTAGGAGATATTCACCCTGCATGCTGCTGCAGACGTCAGCAGCGCATGCGCTCTGAATGTCCGGCGTATTGTGTCGGCACGTCAAAGCTCCTTGCCAGAACGGAGGGCTTCCACGGGCACGCGAGGTCATCGCGGCTCCAGCCACTCACAGTGCTGGAGCCTGTGAACCCGGAAGAAAAGCTAGGGGAGCATGTCAGCCCCCTCAGCGGTGAGCGGGCGCCGCTGCGGGGGCTTCATTCTAAGGCAAATATTTCATAATGTGCTAGTATGTGATGAATACTAGCACATTATGCTATTGTCTTGCAGGGGGGGGGGGGGTTTCAGCGGTTTACTACCGCTTTAATAAACAGACACTTACCAGCCCAAGGATCTAGCGCCATCCTTACCAAGGGCCAGTTTTTCTTCGGTCTTCAGGTCCCCGGTGCTGCCATCTTGACTGTGGGAAGCTGGCTGTGACTTTCTGCAGCTTCACTGCCAGCTCCATACTATGCATGCGCAAGACACTCTGTGCTTTTACAATGGTCCCGCAGTCTCCTGCAGTTAGCTGCTGGTCTAAGGAGCCCGTCCTCACTTCGCGAAGAAATTATATCACTCAACATAGTCAATTTTTATCCAACCATAAAAACAACACGGTTCCATCAGAGAACCACCCCTCTTTGACATGTTTCACCCTTAAAGGCTTAGTCATTGATTTCTATTTGTTCCCTTTTGGGTTTTTTTAACACCTGCTGTGTGTATGTATTTTTAAACACAACAAGCATTTGTACCAGAATCTTGATATTAGCTCCTAGCCAGTCACTGTACAAACAATCTGGTAAATACAGCGATCTTCCCTGCTGAGCTATTGTGTTCTGACAGGGGGGCGGCCCCCCAGCCGGAACACTCCAGTCAGAACACTCCTCTTTAAAAGAAGCGGGCCGAACTGAATGTCGGCTGGTTTCTATTGAACCAGCCGATACCACCTCATATTTGGCCAGGGTGTACAAGGCTTTTACAGGGAGGAGAAAGCAGTCCAACAATTGTCAAATGAATAGTCTGCTGCTCCTACATTATTCATTCAATAGGCTGGGAGAAGTAACTAAGGAAACAGGTATTTCGAGCTATGAATAAGGTAGGACAGAGTTTTTTAGGCCATATATTGAAGGTTCTGGGAATTCCTTTAACTGCTAACTCACTTTAATCATCATCTGCTGTTAAAGCAGAACGTCACCCAAAAGGAGAAGTTCTGCTTGTTTGGATACATCCCCCCACCCCCTCTGCTGCCACATTTGGCACTTTTTTGAAGGGGGGAGCGGGTACCTGGTTTTGACAAGTACCTGCTCCCACTTCTGGTCAGATGAGCAGCCTCCTTCTTCTCCTGCAGCCT
>BLSH010540780.1:962420-993199 GCA_018402905.1 Glandirana rugosa
TTTTTGGGTTTTCCCTTGTTTATCTTTAGTTACTGATTCGGAAATTCCCACTTTGTACAGTTTCTCCCCACCAAGAGACTACCTTGGCACAACAAAAATACCAACCTATTTTTAACTGATACAACTCACTATATTAAAGAAGCGCTTCACTCCTGCCCGAGGAATCTGGTCGTCGATTGACGTCCTCTGACGCCCTGGTAACATTTTCGTGTCTCACAGAACGCGTACGTATCATACCTCGACCGTCACTTCGACGTCTTTCAGTGTCTTATCCAACCATAAAAACAACACGGTTCCATCAGAGAACCACCCCTCTTTGACATGTTTCACCCTTAAAGGCTTAGTCATTGATTTCTATTTGTTCCCTTTTGGGTTTTTTGAACACCTGCTGTGTGTATGTATTTTTAAACACAACAAGCATTTGTACCAGAATCTTGATATTAGCTCCTAGCCAGTCACTGTACAAACAATCTGGTAAATACAGCGATCTTCCCTGCTGAGCTATTGTGTTCTGACAGGGGGGCGGCCCCCCAGCCGGAACACTCCAGTCAGAACACTCCTCTTTAAAAGAAGCGGGCCGAACTGAATGTCGGCTGGTTTCTATTGAACCAGCCGATACCACCTCATATTTGGCCAGGGTGTACAAGGCTTTTACAGGGAGGAGAAAGCAGTCCAACAATTGTCAAATGAATAGTCTGCTGCTCCTACATTATTCATTCAATAGGCTGGGAGAAGTAACTAAGGAAACAGGTATTTCGAGCTATGAATAAGGTAGGACAGAGTTTTTTAGGCCATATATTGAAGGTTCTGGGAATTCCTTTAACTGCTAACTCACTTTAATCATCATCTGCTGTTAAAGCAGAACGTCACCCAAAAGGAGAAGTTCTGCTTGTTTGGATACATCCCCCCACCCCCTCTGCTGCCACATTTGGCACTTTTTTGAAGGGGGGAGCGGGTACCTGGTTTTGACAAGTACCTGCTCCCACTTCTGGTCAGATGAGCAGCCTCCTTCTTCTCCTGCAGCCTTTCCAGAGACATCACAGATCCCAGAAGACTGCAGGACCATTCACAGAGAACAGCGAAACTCGGTCATGCACAGTAGGAAACCAGCTGTGAAGCCGGAAAGGCCTGTTGCCCTTACTTATGATGCTGGCACCTACAATCAAAGCCGACTGAAGAATTGGCTCGGGTGCTGGATCCCTGGATAGAGAAATGTCCTTACATTAAAAGTCAGCAGCCATAGTATTTGCAGCTGCTGAGTTTTAATTCTTTGGTTCTTTAAGGTGAAGAATGTTTTCAACTCAGTTACACAACAATTTACTAGTCTCAGCAGAGGGGGGGGGGGGGTTACATGATAACCTTAAGGAAAACCTACTATGAGGGCTGCTTGTTAAAGGCTTCAAAGTCGGTTTGGATTCTTGCAACAACGATCTGTCAAATTCTGGTAAAAGCTGTCTTTTGATTGGAGGTTCACCTATGGGTAAAAGTTTTAAAGGCAGTTAGAGAAACTATCATGGTTTTAGGACTATTTAACTGTAAATAATCAATGTGTTTTTAAATTGATGTATATAATACACACACACAAAAAATCTTAGTAAACATAAAAATGGAACGGTAATAGCGTTTCTCATATAACCCTGTGCAACAAGGTAAGTATTAAATACTAGTGAAAAACCATATAAAAATAATACATCAATAGGTAAATGTAAATATATAGTCCAATGTGACTGTGCCCAACACCAATATTAAAGGGCTGTGTGCCGCTTGTATGTGTCTTCAACTGTTTCACCACAAGTGCTCGGTACACATGATGAGATTATCGGACGAATGATCGTCCGTTTTTTTTTTTTTGCATGCTGATCTCAGATCGAATCTGAAGCGTTTACTAAAGTCAGGAAAATTCTCGTACGACAGAAAAAAAAAAAAAAAAAAAATCGTAAGTGCTGTGATTTATTGCATTTACGAACAACAACCGTACTGATTAAACGAAAATTGTATGATCTGCATTGTATGAAAAAAAAATTTGTGCATGTCTGATAGGATAATATCGGATGAACTGTCATGATTGGCTCTTGAAAGCTCTGTACTAATGATCTGATTATGGTACGATCGCTTCGAAAGCGGGTCTAGCGCCGGGTGCCTTTTACCATACAGCAAGCAAGTTATTTTCTTTTTCTGTAGAACACGCAGAGCATAGCAAATTTGTACCCATGATGATGTTCGTATTTTGCATTGGTCTGTGAAAAGATTTTATCTATGTTTCTATTATTACAATATGTATTACAAAGCTCCAGAAGAAGCGATTAAAAGTCACAAAACTTGTCAAGCTGATCTTTAGAAGGACAAGTGGTACTCCAATACTGCAAGGACTGACATCTACATATGGCTATCTACTGCACTCGAGAAACGCCATTACCTTTACATTTTGAGGTTTATTGTACAAAGGTGTTATGCACTACACTTTTTTAAAGGGGCAGATACCTCAGTTTAGGTCATGATTTTAGGGCGCCTTGACTCATTTGCACCTTTCACATAAACAATCTTGATAAATAAACATCTAATACACTGAAAATGATTCCCAGGAACACTACAAGTTCCCTGACAGAAAGCACAGAAGAACTTGCCTGTTTGATGTAAGTTTAAAAAAATTCACTTATGTATTTAAACTTAATTTAATCTGAGCTATTGGATTCCTTAAAACAGAATTTTGACATTAAAGAAGTGAAAAGGAAGAGCCTGGAAGATTTGAAAAGTAGCCAAAAACTCCACCCGCTGACATAAAGGAGAATGCAAAATATTAATGTACAATAATTAATTAGCAGAAAAAAAATATATATATTATTTGTCTTGACAATAATAAAGACATGCGCCAGTGGTTGCAGGAAAAGAAATTTGCACCATGTATGGCCAGCCTTAGTTTGGGAGTGAGAGCAGTAGACTGCCCGCAGGGGCAAACTCATCAGTCAAGGACTGCAGCGAATCAGATTCAGACAAAGTCTCTGCAGCCAGAGACTCAGATGCTAAGGCAGTGGGCAAATCAGATTTAGAATCTGCAGGAGAGGGTGTAGCATAGAAGCGTGCTTGTGGTCTGTGTGATCAGATTCAGTAAATAACTGGGTAATTTGGGTGATAAAATTTTGCATGACAGTGGTGAAGACAACTAGAAAAGGCCTGGAGAGGAGATGGCCCAGCCACACCTGGCAGAGCCCAGAAGGACCCCAATGATGGAGCAAACTAACATGACTTCAGCTTGCAAACATTGGCTTTGTCAGAAGGTGCTCTGAAGAACTGAAATGTTACTTGAATGTGAATGGGGGGCTGTCCAATATATGTCATGCTTCCGTCTTAATGTTCTGCCTGTCTGATGTCAGCTGCACTCTTTCCCACATTAATCAGGATTATGATGGCTAATGAATCATGAAAAACTTGAAATATCAAGAAACAGATTATCCAGATTTCTCAACTATGTATTCCTTCCCTAAACATGAACATCTGAATGCTGGGACAACTAGCTATCTTCACTACTTCTTGAAACAGATATAAATACATTGAAGAAATAAAAGTGACATACCATGTGGTGCTCCATCATCAGATCTTACTCGCTTCCCATTTCTAAGACTCAGAGGCTTGTTGGTAGCTTCTGCAGTCCTTATACCATCAGTCAAATCTTCATCATCCATGAAAGCTTTTGCACTTTCAGCAGCCTCAATTTCAAAATAGTTCTCAGGTGTGTGAGATGTAATTGAAGAAACAGTATTCTTGCTTGGTACTCTTCTATTGTGAAATGGAGTGGAATGCCTAAGCATCGGACGCTGAGGATCACAAGAGTTTGCAATAGATGGTCTACCTATGTTAATATTCTCTATTGTCTTTGTTCTGTGGTTCTGCAAGTCACTAAGCTTGTCATTAAAGTTGGCTAGAATTTCAGCTTTGTTCACTAATGGAGTGAGCTTGTTTGCCATTTTGCTAATGTTGCTGTCACCTTTCCCATTAGGACAATGTTCTTGAAGCTGTTCAGATTCTGTAAACTCTTGAAATAGATCCTTAACTGTCTGTATTGCAGCTTCTGAAACAGAGACTTGTTTTCCACTTGCTGTACTAAATCCAAATGTATTGGTAGTCACTTTAGGTAAATTACTTGTTTCTGATGTTTCTAAAGTTATTGGTTCTGTTGGCTTTTGATGTGATGCTGTATGGACTTTGGATACACTTAAAGGATGGTCACCAAGAACATCTTCAGGTTTGTCTTGTTGCGAGGGGCAGTTTTCTATTTCTGAAAATATTTCTTGACCTTTTCTCAAAGCCTCTTCTGATAAAGTTACAGTTTTACCACTGGCAGTGCTAAAACATGGTATCCCAGGCATAAAATGGTTAGTCACTAAAGTTCTGGAAACATTTCCAGGCATGTGATCTTCAGAAAAGGGATGCCTACCAGGGTTCGTTTTAGAGAGTGACATTAATTCTTTAGAATCTGTGTGAAATGTACTGGGCTTCAAAGTCATTTCATTTTCTTTACAGTTTTTAACACTGATTGCTTTGATTTTACTTGGAGTTATACTTTCACCAGTATTGCCATCTCCACCATCAGCAAGCAAAATCCTTGCTTTTTGGAGTGCATCAGCAGAAACCGCTACAGTTTTTCCACTTGCAGTGCTAAAGCCTGGAGCTGGAAGGGCAAGGATTGTTTCCTTAGATGATACAGTAGGTGATGCTGGGTCTTGTAGATTGTTACTCTCTGGGGTATTCCACTTAGTATTTCTTTCTACACTCTGCTTAAAAGAACATGAGTTTTCTAATTGCCCATCTATTTCAGCAAACATTTCCCGAGCTTTTTTCAAAGCATTTTCTGACATTTTAACAGGTTTACCACCTGCTGTGATAAAGGATGGCTTCATTATATTGGGGGCAATTTCCTGTGGTAAATGCATCTCTCTAGGCTGCGCTAGTCTGGACCTTTTTACTATAGGTGGTAAATCAAGTTTTTCCAAACAAGAATCAGTGGTGCCATCTCCAAGAAATGGTTTAAATGGATTACCTTCTGCTAGATGTACCTTACCTAGTTTTGTGTTTTCTGAGGAGCACAAAACAAGATCCCTGCACATTTCCTGATTACCTAGTGATCCAAGTGCAGTATGGCTGGATTGAAATCCATTTTCCATATCGCTATTATCAGTATCAGCTAACATCCGCCTTGCTTTTTGGAGAGATTCATTAGAGACTGATACAGTTTTCCCACTAGCTGTGCTGAAACCTAGAGGTGGAGGGACATGAGCAATCACTTGTGTGGGGTTCTTCATGGCAACATCACAACCCCTAATGTTCTGCTTACTCAATTTAATTTCAGCTGGATTTGACTGATTTCTATCATGCATTTGCTGGGACTCCATTTCCTCAAGTCCAATAGGTATTGCCAAATCAGTTTCTGCAAACATAATTCTTGCTTTCTGCAGAGAATCACAAGAGACTACTACAGTTTTTCCACTCGCTGTACTGAAACCCAGTGGAGGGAGGACAGGCTCTTTTTCTTGCCGTTTTTTGCTTAATAGGTCTTGTACATTGTTGGTATTGGGTGACCCGATCTTCTCTACTTCAGGCAAACTGACTTTAGAATTCTCTCCAACAGTTACTGGTTGGGGGTTATCTATATCAGCAAACATCTCTTGAGCTCGCAACGACTCTTTAGAAAGATGAACCGCTTTACCATGCGCAGTGCTAAATTGTACCCTCTTTGTATCAAGAGTATCTTCTTTTGGAAAGGATATACAATGAGCCAGTTCTGACCCCGAGACATTCTCAAAAATCTGCCTTGCTTTCTGGACAGAATCGTGAGGAATAGCAGTACCTATTCCACTTGTGATGAAACCAACTGCAGATTGTTCAACATTTAGTTCATGTGTTCTCTTGCCCACTTCACCATGACCAATTGTGTTTATATTTTCTTTTACGACCACACCGGAAGTCAAACCTTGATTCTTATATATGTTATCTGGATATAATATATCATTAAAGATGACTTTTGCCTTTGCTAGAGCTGCCTTATCAACACTAATAACTTTGCCTTTTCCAGTAGAAAATCCAACTGGCATTGTCGGGGCACATGAAGCAGAAGCAAGACTTCCACAGGATACATTGTTGATATTTTGTAAACAAAATGCTTCTTCAGAACCACTAACCTCATCACCACCATACACAAACTCATTCATCAATTTAGTTTTGGAATTTTGCTTGTTTATATTAAACATGCATTCATTAGAAGTTGAACTTCTTTTCTCAAAGTTTGTAAAGGATTCTGCTTTCGCGTACACAATGCTGGATTCCTTACGTGGAACAGTGATAGAATCTTTTGGAACTTGCTGAACATTTAGTGTTGAGGGAACAGTTGAAGAATTTGTCAGAAAATTCTTTTTGTTGACATCTGTTGAGGGGTGCGTTACTGACAGCGTGGCATCATCTAAATCACGAAATAATTCAAAAGCTTTGATCATATCCTCATCAGTAACGTTTATGCATTTCCCACTTGCTAAGCTAAATCCACCAAATTTCTTCTCTTTGGAAACCGATTTTCCAGATACCAAAGCCACACCAGAGTCATAAGCAGTTGGTTGGACAGGGTTATCTTCCTTTTGCAATGACAATTTGACACTGGAATCTTTATTTTCTACAAGTTCTGCTCCAGCTGCAAAGCTATCATTAAAGTCAACATCTTTCCAAACATCAGAATTATTAAGATTCTCAGATTCGCCAATACATTCTTCAGTACTCTGCAAGTTTTGATTATTATTTGATGTTACAATACTGGTTTTACGAAACTGTGTGAAGTCAAACTGACTGTCTGCATTCTCCAGAATAGAAGACAGTTCGCTGACTTCAGCTTTCTGGCTTTCTGTCAGTATCTCACAGAAGCGAGATTGGATTTCAGAAGATAAACTTTCTTTTTTCTGGCTTTTTACATCAGATGAGCTATCTTTACTATGTTGTAGGAGTAAAATATTTGGGCTACTCATCCCTTTAGTTTGGACCTCTTTGGAGGAATAGTTGTCCAATCTTAATAGATTTGAAGTTTGGCTTCTATCCTTTATCTTCTCTGTTGACAGCTTGCTCAAGGGCTCAAAATTATCATCTAGTTCTCTTGCCTTCTCATTTCCTGATACCAAATTAGCAGCTGGCCTACGTAAATCTTCCTTGGTGAGGTTTTCACACATTCCATCTTCAATATCTTTAAACAGGAGCATTCCCTTAGCGATTTTACTTTCAGAAACTTTGATTTCCTTACGTGATGCTGTTCTGAATCCACTGAACACTGATGCTGAATCAGCAATGTCAAGGACGTTGTTGGTGTCAGCAGCTGGAGGTAAAGGTAAAAGGTGACCAATATGATGTATAGGATCATCATCTTTAAACAGAAGTTCTCCTTTTCTCAGGTTTTCTTCTGAAATATAAATAAGCTTGTTAGATGCTGTTTTAAAGCCTCCAATGTTCTCAATCTTTCTGATGCAAAGAGACACATCAAGTGGAAGACTGTCAGTGCTGGCGCTGTGATGCTCTGTAGTTGAAAAAGCACTTTCTTTGGGTCTTTCCAGCTGTTCATTATTGACTTTGGCGACATCTGAAGAATGGTAATTTTCTGTAACCTGGTTTTTAGCTAATGTAACATCACTGTGCCCTACATTATTATCGTCAATACTGTTCTTTTTGGAGGTACTAACAGATTCCAGCAATGACTTCTTTCTTGATGCATCTCCAGTTTTCCTGTGTTCTGTCCCCTTTACACCCTCTTCGACACAAATGGTAGTTGAAATGTCAGTAGCAGTGTATAAACAGGGTGCTTGCTCAGAAATTGGTTTGTCCACATGCTTCAAGTTCAAGAGATTTTCTTCAATTTCCTGGATATCCAGAGAATCCTCTTTTAAACATTCTGAGTCTTCTTTAGGTGCTATTTGTGTGTCTTGCTGCCTATGTGTACATGCTGCATTCACTGAATCCAGTTCCTCTGAAATTACTAAAACACAAACACTAATTAATTAATTTCGTTTTTAGTAAGGAACCAGTTACAACACAAAGGAACATTAAGTAATTTTGCACGGCAAAAAGAAGACATCCTAAAAGGAATTTAAGACAAGAAATGACCAACACTGTAAAATGCATTTTGAGTGTTTTTGGGACACACGATCCTGCCTACTACGTAAACACTCAAAACCCATTTGCCAGAGTGCTGGTCTTTTCCTATCTCACTTTCTACAGTTCCACTGTTGCCCATGCAACTGTAGCAAAAACAAGGCTTCTGTGGTACATGTGCAAGGATGTCTTCAACACTGAAGGGAGTTTAAACTGACGAGGTCATAAATATACATTTAAAAAACTTTAATTGTAGTGAACTATTGCCACACAAATACCTACAAATAACTAGAACATGCTTTCATCTATGCAACTTCATGCTCCCACTGGAACATCTTGTGCATACAGGTCCAAAGCCCAGCACTTGCTCCTCTCAATGTGGTGAAAACTGTGGAAATGTTTGGTGCAAGACCTAGAAAATTACAAGATCTCAGGAACTGGAGCACACTAGCCAAATTTATGCTGCACAATGGATTTTTGATTTTCCAGCTGCACAATGAAAACCAACACACCACACACACACACACACACACACACACACACACACACACACACCTGCAAATCAGACACTTAAAGTCTAAAGCTGGCCATACATGGTTGTTTTTTTTTGATCACCCAGCAGGCTGAATGAAAAAACGGAACGGATTCCCCCATCCACACATTCAAGGTGGATGGGAGAATCCTCTCTGCTGCTCTATCATATTCTGACAGCAGGGGGACTCCCATGTTATCAGAATACACAGATCAGGGCTGCAGACATTGGCTGTAGCTGCTGATCTAGCAGCTTTTACCAACAGCGTGGTTGAATATAAGTCAATTGTTAGATTGACTTTTGTTCAACTGCAAAGGCCACACATAAATCAGTCCCTGCTGAACTGGCTGAATTTGGATCCATGCATGGGCCAGCTTAACTTCAGGTTTGACTGAACTTTAAATCGTATGTTTGGACCAAGCTGATCCAAACCATTTTCTTCAACAACAGATGCATTTGCAGTCAATGCTGTATAAACTGTATGCAGTATTAGCTACATAAAGTATACAGTGCTGTGTTCCGGCAGTGGGACAGAGATTTCTCATCCCGCTCCAGGAACAAAATCGAGTCCAGTTGTGAAATGTTCAGCCATTCAGAGGAAGCTTTGTATTTCCTGAATGAATAAACAACTTAATATGGTTGGC
This sequence comes from Glandirana rugosa, assembly GCA_018402905.1. Taxonomy (NCBI): domain Eukaryota; kingdom Metazoa; phylum Chordata; class Amphibia; order Anura; family Ranidae; genus Glandirana; species Glandirana rugosa. Next base: position 971,712 of record BLSH010540780.1, read on the forward strand.
TAAGGTGGCGAAGGCGGCGGATGATGTCTCATGCTCCATCTCAGCCAAACAAAGGAAACTTTACATTCTTTCAGAAAATACAGACCTTCCTCTAAAAGGCTGAGTAGTGCTCAGCTCCACTCGATTGTGTTCCAGGAACAAGACAAAAGTCTCTATCCCACTGCCGGAACACAGCACTGTATACTATATACTGTATAGCTGTTACATACAGTTTATACAGAGCTGTCAGAAAGTGCAACTGGTAGTTTTCTCTGACCTATGAATCTAAGCAAACTGACAGGAGTAACTTACTAAACATGCTGCTAACTGCAGAGGAGGACAAGCATTAACCGTAGTGCAATCGGGTATCACTTGTGTAGCAAAGACGTTATACCTTCCCAACTTCCAAATATTACAGTAATTTATAATACTATACCTGCATTTGTTTTTTTCACTATAAAATAGGTTTATGATAGTACATATGTAATATTATGATAGCAAAGATTATCACGTTAAAAATTAGGGCGTCTGTCATCTTGATTGGTAGTTTTGCGTACGGTTTAGTATTATGTTAGCATACGACAGATAAACAAAATGTATTTGATTCTCCATGCGTTTAAGAGTAAATAACGTACTTTGAATTTCTCCAAATCCGGCATATTTTTCAGGTATTCTAATAGGCTCACTGTGTGAAACTTTACTAACGTCCTTGGTCCTTACATCTTGATCATTTTTCACACTATCTAAACAATACAGAAACTTTGGCTGCCTCTTCAATACAGAAAGTGTAGCCTTTATATTAGCACTCTTCGTCTGAGGTCTTTTCTTATTTATTTCTAACAGCACTTGTTGACCAAACAGCTCCGGGTCAGCTGAAGCAGTGCCCTCTGTGTCTCTAATATTGTTCTGAGAACTGTGAGTCATGTCCACATCAAGTTTTTTGTCAGGCAATTTCTGTTGTACAGTATTGGGAATGACCATTTCCAGAGCATTAGCCACTTTACAGGATCCAGCTGGTGTATGGTATGAACTGGATTTCCCATCGTTCCTTGTTGGTGAAATATTAGTTATTGAAGGTCCTAACTCCTTTCGTCCCCCATAAATCACATCTGTTTGAACTGGCAAGTGCACATCTCCCTGTGTGGTATTTAAATTAGGCAGGGCTATTGGAGACCATTCATATGAAGACTGCATAGAAGAGGGATGAAAATTCGGAACATGAATGTTTTCCAGTTTGGGTTTGTTGCATTTATTCTGGCTCTCCACATCAAGGAATGCCTCCAAGGAAAATATACTCTGGCCAACAGCAGATTCCTGAACCCCATTACTATCAGTTTTTCTTCTTCTTTTGGCTCGAGTATCAACCTTCACTTTTCTCAGTCCTTGAGGTTTCGCACTAGTAAAAAATATGGACAAGATGTCTTCCATTCCCTCAAGAACATTCTCAGCCTTCTGACAAGCATCTTCATTCTTTAGAATGTTCTTTTGCACCTTCCCAGACTCAGAAGAATCAAATGCACCCCTGGCTGCTTCATTAGGCACAGCATAAGCTGAATGAGCTACAACAGAACCAACAAGAAAACACAATCAAACATTTCATGGAAAATTCATTGCTTACATGTTCTTAAAATGAAATCATATAAAGAGTTCCTATCAAGGTAGTCTGGAACACTGGCAGCCTTCATACCACAAATAATAAAACACATTTCTTCAGTAGAGCAGGCCATACATTACTTCAGGGCTTGACAAATCCCAGGCGCCAGGTCACCATAGCAACTAGAATTTGTGTCCTGGTGCTTGGGCTTTTGTCAGCCCATTCACTGTGAAGCATCGTACACACGGGACAACGATCGTATACAGCAGGTCGTATTAACGACCGTTGTATGCGATATCGAACGTTCATATGCACGATTAGAACAGCCGAACATACGACGGTCGTACAAGGGAGTTGTATGAGCAAACTAGAAAACTTGGTCATACCAACAAGCGCTCATACGACCGTTGTATCGTGTGTACAGAGAAGTTGGTACAACAAGTTGTATTGTGCAAAACACGCATGCTCCGAAGTCAGGAATGGCCGGATGCTAATTACATGCACCTGAACGTTCTTTCTGTGCTCGTACGATCGTGTAGTGCAGTCAGTATGCTAGATACTACAGCCAACATGTGATATGAGACGATCGTACGTACAATCGTCGTCCCGTGTGTACGAGGCTTTAGTCTGAATTATTAGAGGGGCGCAGTCTGTTGGGCCGCAAGTCCAAGGAGCAACAGCTGCAGCCCTCCAAGAGTTAAATCCCTCTCCTGCCGCTATAGGATGGGTTCTTATGCTGGACAGCAGGGACCGTCATTGGCTGGAGGTTTCAGCTGGGCTGGGCGGGTTCTTATGTCAGACAGCTCGGGTCAGCATTGGCTGGAAGTTTCAGCTGGGCAGGTTCTTATGCCAGGCAGCACAGGCGAGTTCTTATGCCAGAGAGCATGCGATGAATGGAGGTTACAGAATTTCATAGATGGGAGCCGATGGGGACACTTCATGCTGCTGATCTCTACAGGAGGTTATTGTAGCCTTACATCTGCTTAGTTCTGGTAACAGAGCCGGGGAGGGGGGAGGGAGCAGTGTCATACTGAATGATAGGCACACCTGAGCGAAGCCCAGGTGCGTGGGGGGTGCCCATGATCAGGTCTGTGTTGGGGGTTCACTGGAGATTTGACAGCTGGTGACACTTCTTTCACCCCCATCTCTCCCTCTTACCCCCCCTCTCTCTCTCTCACCCCCCTTTACCCCTCTCCTCTTTCTAGCCAGCCTATAACTCTGGTGTAACGGCGTTACGTCTGGGTTATTGTCTGGCCGCTTTGCTGTAAGTTAAGGTTAGGGGTGCATATTACTTGCCTTGCCCTGGGCGTTGACTTTCTACGCTAAAAAATTGGCTCCTAATTTTTTTTAGCTGGCTCCTGGATTCAAAGCAAATTTGTCAAGCCCTGCATTAATCAGTTATTTTCATTCAACCAGCAGGTTGAAAGAAAAATATAAATGATCAGATTCCCCCACATTCAAAGGGGATGGGGGATTTACTCCCACTGTGCTATTGTGTTTCAATGCCGGGGTGTTTTCCCCACTGTCAGAACTAGGGATGCACCGATTCCCATACCGCTACTAAGCATTTTCGCGAGTATCGGTATGCACTGATCTGTGACTCTCACGGCGCGCTCAGAAGAGCAGAGCAAAGTCGCAGAAGAGCAGAGCAAAGCCGCCTCCCCCTCCTCCCTGCTTACATCCACACAGAAGGGGGAGGGTGTCGGAGGGAAAACCCGCGCTGTTCAGAGGTCTGTACACTCACTACTAGTACTACTGTCTGTAACTGTGTATTGTCTCTGGATCGAGGGGGGGTCTCTGCACTGGAGGAATGTCTGCTTGTATTGTGCCCTCCTAGCTCCCTGCACTGCACCCTTCTAGCGCCCTGCAGTGCGCCCTCCTAGCTCCCTGCACTGCGCCCTCCTAGCTCCCTGCACTGTGCCCTCCAAACCCCCTGTACTTTTCACTTCTAATCCCCTGTGCTGCGCCCTCCTTGTGTTGCCTCCCCCTTCCCCCACGTCTCCTAATGACCCTCCTATCCCCATCCTCTTCCCCCCCAGTGATCACAGCCTTTTCCATCTCAACTCTCCCACCCCACAATCCCCATTTAACTCCACCCTCAACTACCCTGCCCTCAGTTACCCCTCTACTCCCCCCACCCCTTTCAACCCTGCCCTCACCCAGCTCCCTAACAAGCCCCCCACCCCCTTCACACCACCCCCTACCGACGCAATAGGTATCAGCAATTGGTATCGGCGACTACCGAGTATTGGTATTCGTACTCCGTGGCAAAAAAGTGGTATCGGTGCAACCCTGGTCAGAACACACTGATCAGTGTTGCTAGATCATTCGGGAAAAACCAGACAGGCTGGTTGCACACAATTGGTAGATCGACTTCTGTACAACCAGCCTGCCCATACATGGATTGAAATTCAGCTGGTCCCTGCTGAACTGGCTGAATTGTCATCTATGTATGGCCATCTTAAATTTGTCTTGAATTTTTCTGCTGGGTTTTACTGTTAATGGAATGCTGGCACTCATACTTGAGAATACTATGTGGATTCTTGTTCTATATAGTAACACAATTATTAAATAATTTGCCATGATCATGAGTCTAATTTCTTCCTTACCAAAGTGGCCATCAGCCTTCATTTGGAAGTCCTTGTCAACCTTAGGGTCAGTTGGTGCAGCCATAGAAGAGGTCTCTGCATCATTACAGATCTTAGAAAACAGGCTCTGCACAATCTGCCCAATAAATAAATGAATAGGATAGATATTCATCAGTGAGGAAACTGCAGTAATCATCATTTTCATTCACATCAAATTCACAGAGACTGCTGACCATAGAACAAACCCGAAAATAGGGAATGTGAGCACACAGAAAGAATCAATGAGTACTGACACTTAAGACCATATAATGAGAGATTTTCTACCTAGTTTACATACACAGGTACACACTGTACCTTGATAACATGATTAATAAAAAAAACACCGTGCTAATTAGTTATTCATGAACATTATAATGTGTGCTATCCCTTTCAACTAAAATGCTATAATTAAAATGGTCTGTGCTCCTAAGGCTTCTTAACGCATCTTACATACATACATACATACATACATACAATGTGCAAATACAAGCAATCCTGTGCAAAATAAAATCTTTTTTGTGCAAAAGTCCTTGGTGCAAAACTTTGCTGGAAGCAGTGCATGCACCAATTCCTTAACATATAATGTCCAAATACAAACAATTTTGTGCAAACTACAAAAAGTCCCTTTGTGCAAAATTCCTTAGTGCAAAACTCAGCTGGGAAACTGAATACACCAACACAATGCAGTGCTATGTGCAACCCTCCAGTGCAATCTTCAGTCACAACAACTTTTAAAGCGTGCTACCTTTAGTCAATCTTATGTGAATCCTCCCCCAGTTTTCAGAGCACTCACCAAAAACCAAGACCCTAAAAGTGGTTCTAAAGTCACAAGGTTTGTTGTTGTTGAAGGTTGAACCATTGGAGTGATTAAAGATTACACTGGAGGACTGCATATTGTACTGCATTGACGTGCGTGCACAGCTTTTGGCAACAAGGTCTTTTGCACAAAAAGATTTCTTGTATTTTGTACAGGATTGCTTGTATTTGCACATTATTATATGTATGTATATAAGATGTGTTAGTAAAGAAACTTTTAATTATAGCACTTTAGTTTAAAGGAACAATGCACAAAATATAATGTTCACAGATAATGATTTAGTGTAGTATTTTATTTGATTAATTTTGTACTCTAAATATCAGGGGATATTTATTGATACAGCAGCTGGGGTTTATTTTTATTGGTGTGGCGCAGACAATAATGCCTATAGATTTTTTAGAACATGGGCAAAGACGACAACATGTGAGGCTTAACTGAGAAAGAATAGTCTTTAGTCCAGTAGACTAAAAATCAGTAGCTTGTTATTCAAATGATTCATGCAAAAGCTTTGATGTTGCTTTTGGGATCCCCTTTACAGGTGTTTACAATTCACTAGATAGGTCTTTCTGAAGCGTGATGTATTATGCACAACTAAAAGAATAATGTTAAGCAGCATTTGCCTTTGTTACCTGATGACTGGACGTATGTTTAAGTCAAAGGCTTTCCCGGATAAAGCTTTTTCACATTTATATTTATAAAGCAGTATATCAGACATTTATAAGCAAACACTTACTTCCAGGTACCTGTGTTTTAAGGGATAGTGAGACTGGCTTCACGCCTCTGTGGTGTGGTTTGACCGCAGTGCGAGGGTATCAGCGGTTTTGTGCTTTTTACCTGCGACCACATAGACTATATTAGGTCATGCGTCTTCTGAAAGCACAACAAAAGTCATGCATGCTGCATCTTTGGTGCACTTTCAGAAAATGCACCAAAAAACAGGCAACCTAATAAGTCTATGGGACTGCAGCTAAAACCACGGGTTTGACGTAAGAGACACAGATAAACCTGCACTACGGCCAAACTGCAGTGTAGCAGCGTGAAGCTGATCTGACCGATTCCTCACAAGTCGATGTTTGGTGAAAGTCACAGCGGCTTTATAAATAGATCCCTTAGTAAGGCTTACTGTCATTTGTTATACAGAGAAGTAAAATGGTTAGACTATAAACAAACGGGACCCCTAGTATTAGGATTCTGAGGATTCTCAAAAATGAAATAAAAAAATTAAAACAAGATTTTACAAACTACAGAATAATAAATAAACTTACCACTGCATCTTTATTATCAAAGGGCCTTACATTAGAAGTCTTGTCATTATCTTGAGCTAAAAAAAAAAAAAAAAAGAAGCAGGAGGAAAATGAGAGATGGCTCAAAAAGAAAGAAAATATTCATAAACCAGAAATATAGAGTACATGGGTATTGGTCCACATTCATTTCTATTTATCTTCTAGAACAGCCTTTCTCAGCTGTCTACACACTGAGAAACCCTTGAGATTAGATCTCAGGGAAGCCCTCCTAATAATAATTACATCTACAGTTCACAGGACTATAGCGTGATGAGTAACTTGTGTATTAAGAATAAAAAAAAGTAGGAAATGTGGAATACTTGGTGTATTTAATAGACTAGGCTGAACTATGCACCACAATTTTCAGAATAAATAGGAAAAAACAAAAATGGTAATAGAGACCTCAAGAAAGAAAAAAAAAATACAGATGATGAAAATTGTAGCACTCCCTTACACTGGTTGTTAGTGCAGTGTCCCATTAAACCGATGATCAGCAGTAAGAATGCCCTTTATTGATGGTCAGAAGGAACAAAGACTCCCTTAGGCCCCTTTCACACTGGGACCGCCCGATCGTCAGCGGTAAACCACCGCTAATTTAGCAGCGATCTACCGCTGTAATAGCAGCGATATGGCGCCGATATTCGGGCGGCAGCACGGCACTTTAAACCCCCCCCCCCACAAGGGGTTAAACGGGTTAAAAGTGCCGGCGCTCGGTGCTCCCGGAGCGGTGTACAACCGCTACGGGAGCGCTGCCCATTCAATCTAATGGCAGGAGCGGTGGAGGAGCGGTGAATACACCGCTCCCCACATTCCTGAAAAATCATGTTTGTACGAGTTTAATTTTACTCCTGCAAGCACACCGCCCTGAGCCGCCCCAGAGTGAAAGGACACACTGGGTTGAATGGGGAGACGCTTTACAGGCACTATTTTAAGCAATAGCCCCAGTGTGAAAGGGGCCTTACAGATAGCTAAAAATAGATAAGAAAAATGATGGTGCTGAAAAGCACCTGTTACCCCATTAAAGGATTGTTGCGGACACACCTGGTATAGTAAAGAATTATTTTATTGGTACATTTTCTTGGTTTAAAAAATATATTTGTACAAATACGTATAAAAGCATACAAGGAATGAATAACCACTAGGTTCTATGTTAGTAAACTCTACATCATGTGCTGGATCACAGACCGCGACAATGTGAGCCACTAGGGAGGCCCAATCCCCACTGTATTGTTGGGGGAGCTGGTCCAACGCTGGGTCACTGGTGCAGACCTGACATGTTTCGGACTATAAATAAATCCTTCTTCAGAGGTAAATATGCATTTGTTGGGGTAAAGTATTCTATAAAGTGGTTGAGGTGATTGTAGCCGTATTAGTGCAATAGTGCCAGAGAAAATTGAGTACTGTCTGTGATACTTATTTGCACTAACATACAATTTTTCAGGACAAGCTTTCGGGGTATCTCCCCTTCTTCAAGGTCCAAGCAGTACTCTCTTGGACCTTGAAGAAGGGGAGATACCCCAAAAGCTTGTCCTGAAAAATTGTATGTTAGTGCAAATAAAAAAAGTATCACGGACAGTACTCAATTTTCTCTATAAAGTGGAAAACATATTGATTACTAATACACTTCAAGGTATCAATGACAGTCAATGTTAGTCTCATATTCATAGCATTGTATGGTGTGAACAGATTACATAATATACTCACATATTGTTCCAGATAAGTTGGGTTATATCCCAGGCCACCGTACACCTTCCACCTTCCACTCCCCAAACCAATAGCATAATACTCTCACTGTGGGAATTCTGGGAGGGTATATTGGCCCGTACAGATACACTGGATAAACTTTGGATATGGGAGGTAAAGGAACACAGGTGGAGGCAAGGCAAACCGAAATAGCACAGACAAAGACCCTTCAAACTATGGAGTTGAATTACTCCTGCTTTGAAGCCTCAGCTCAGCAGGGGAAACCGTCATGAGGTCAAGCTGTATATGAAAAAAGAGTATCACAGAAAAAGATCACCATCTATACTGAATGGCCAGCATTTTGAGAAATTAGAGGGAGATAGTAAATAAATCTTAACATTGGGGATATCCAAAAAGGTAAAAAAGTATATCATACCACCCACAACTAATAGTAAACGCCTAAAAAGCCTGTGAGGGTTTTTCAAACATGTCCCTTTTCATGTATGGGAAAGGGGCAACCTCATATTAGATATTACAAAAGTCTTTCCATACACCCATAGCTAATAACAAACACTTAGGGAACCTACATAGGTGGTCCCATATAGGAGACAGTGTAAGCACAGCGATAGAGTAAAAATAAACACATACCTTTCATAACTCATAGTCTCAAAGGAACCCGATAGTTGCTGTATCAAGCAGGAGTGTCCACCAAGCAATGGCGGCCCTGGCGTCACTCCTGCCTAACCCCCCTCTTTATGTGTCCACTCACCTGATTGCGCGTGGGCACAGCTGGATGTGCTGAGGGAGCGCTGGCCAGAACGCCGCTGTTGTGGACACCTGAACCAGGCACGGCGGTCCCCCGATGACGCAGTGCGCGGCGTGACCACGCCCAATGGGGGCGGAGCCGCGTCACGCATCACGACATCGCCGGCGCGAGTAGAGTCCTCCCCTTTCATTCCACGCTGAGGCGCAGACAGGAAGGAAGCCGAGTGTAATCACTCGACCTAGGACTCCAAGAGGTGCCCGACCAGAGACCCATCAGAGTGCGGGTCACCAAGACGGGCCCATGCGTGCCGAGCTGTAATATAAGGGCAACCTCACATCACCTGCCCTAACCTCTGGTGGTCTCTGGGAAGGGAAATCTTTGTTGAAAATAAGATTTTTAAAGATACAGACCTAAGTCAAAAGAGTCAATATAGCATAAAAATGAAAAGGGCGGTGGCCATAGGAATCCCAATCTAAATATCTGGAAAAAAAAACACAACACGACAATAAAAAATATATACATAAATACAGTCTTGGAAATAAGACAGACAATCACAAACCACAAAAAGGAAGGAAAAAAAAAAAAAGGGAACGGGGGGGGGATGTGATGGACATGTAAGACCTAAAGAAAGGCGCCATTGCCTATAAATTCTTATCACATATACCAGATATAAAACCTGGAAGGAACGAGACAAAATTGGTCGTCTCGTTAAGGCCAGGGGGTGTAGTGGCCTGTAAATGGTAAATCCACTTTAGCTCATGCTGTAAAATTAATTTGTTGTAATCTCCTCCGAGATTAACTGGTGGGTGTTCAAGGGCCAAAAACCTGACCCTGGGTGTACAGTTCCCATGCACTAGGGAGCTGTGTCTACCCAGTGGGAGGCCCGGGTCTTTTTTAATAATGCTGGTGAAATGTTGGTATATGTGTAGCCAAAATTCAACCTTGGTCTTGCCGACATAAAAAGAACCGCATTAAAATGTCATAAGATATATGACCCTTGTTGTACGACAATTTACAAAATGTTGTGCTGTAAATCTCTCCCCATTGGGGAGAGTGACCTTTCGAGTGTCCATAAACTTACAGTACCCACATTTGCCATAAGCAAATGTTCCCACTGCTGGGGCTTAGAATTTATAATCCATTTAAACTTGCTCTGTACCAATCTGTCACGTAGGGAGGGAGCCTTTCTATAGGTGACCAGGGGACGGTCTGTAACAAAGGGGGCCAGTTTGGGCTCCATTGTTAGGAGGTGCCAGTACTTGGTGTAAATATCTCGGATTTGGTAATGCTGTTGATTAAAAGTGGTAATAATTCGAATAGATGTATTCTTTGATTTGGTTCTTTGTGGAAATAGAAGGTCCTGTCTACATTTGGCTTTTGCTTTACTATATTCCCTTCTAAGGCAGGAATTGGAATAACCGCGTTCCCGCAGTCTGGTCCTTAGAATTTTTGCTTCCCTCTCAAAAAGCACTTCATTGGAACAATTACGTCTGGCCATAGGGAATGGACCTCTTGAGAGATAAAGGGTGAAAACTGGAGGCTTCTAAGATCGTATTGCCTGCAGTTACCTTTCTAAAGAGATTACTCGATAATTGGCCATTCTCTTCCTTACACAGGGTAAGGTCCAAAAAAGTAATTTCAGTAGAATGAAAATTCATAGTGAATTTCATGTTAAAGGAATTATGCATATTGATAAAGTTAAGAAACTCATTCAATAAAGAAGGAGGGCCATCTCATAGAGGAACAGGCAGATTCCAAATATACCATACAAGAATTAGAGGCCATCGAGACTCACGGAACTACTTACTGAGAGTGAACATCTGAATCAGGAACAGGACACTCCTGGGAATGTATCAACCATAGACCAGGAAGGCTTCCTGGTCCCCCCCAGAACCCATTCAGACTCCGGGAGCTCTCTTAAAAAAAGATCCACAGTATATCCAGCCCCTAGCTCCAATCCCAATGCAGCCACCTTCCTGAAATTAGTAACCAAAGAAATCCAAGAACTATCAATAACTGATAAAAGTCATAAAATCTGTCCTCTAAGGAATTTAGAGCCCTCAAATCCCTCCAAGAGAATGATAAAATCACAATCAAGGCCTCAGACAAGGGCTGCAATGTTGTTATACAAGATAACGAACAATATGTTCAAATGTGTAACAACATTCTACAAAATCCTGAATGGTACCATCCAATTCACAAATCTACTATCGAATTGTATGAAAAGCATTCTACTCCTTGGTGGATAAAGCTTATCACACCAAATTACTAAGACTACTTGGGAATTTATTAGAACTACACACCCCAGAGAAACTACTTTTTATGCACTTCCCAAGGAGCACAAAAATTAATTGGACCCCCCGGGCAGACCCATCATCTCGGGAAACGGCAGCCTCACTGAAAATCTTAGCCAGTTAGTGGATAGTTTCCTTCAACCGTTGGTGGAGGAGTTGCCCTCCTTCACGAAGGACACTATCCACCTCCTGCAGACAATGGAGGGCCTCCATGTCAATGAGTCTACTTTACTCGTGGCCATTGACGTGAAGGCCTTATAGAGTTCCATCCCTCATGACAGAGGCTTGGAAGTGACTGCCAGTATCCTCCACACAAGGGACCAGCTCACAGGAGACCTTAGGATGTTCATCTTGGAAGCACTTGAATTCATATTAAAACATAATTTTTTTTTGTTTCTGTGGCTCCCACGACCTCCGGGTGCAGGGTGTTGCTATGGGCACGTATTTCGCACCCTCCTATGCAAACCTGTACCTGGGGGAGTGGGAAAGACTACTTTTTCTGAGCGAGGGCGCGTGGGTGTACACATGCCACACCCTTGCGTGGCATCTGTACATCGACGACGTCCTCGTTCTATGGGATGGCCCTCCTTTATTGAATGAGTTTCTTAACTTTATCAATATGCATAATTCCTTTAACATGAAATTCACTATGAATTTCCATTCTACTGAAATTACTTTTTTGGACCTTACCCTGCGTAAGGAAGAGAATGGCCAATTATCGAGTAATCTCTTTAGAAAGGTAACTGCAGGCAATACGATCTTCGAAGCCTCCAGTTTTCACCCTTTATCTCTCAAGAGGTCCATTCCCTATGGCCAGTATATCCGGGCCAGACGTAATTGTTCCAATGAAGTGCTTTTTGAGAGGGAAGCAAAAATTCTAAGGACCAGACTGTGAGAACGTGGTTAATCCAATTCCTGCCTCAGAAGGGCACATAATAAAGCGAAAGCCAAATGTAGACAGGATCTTCTGTTTCCACAAAGAACCAAATCAGAGAATACATCTATTCGAATTATTACCACTTTTAATCAACAGCATTACCAAATTCGAGATATTTACACCAAGTACTGGCACCTCCTAACAATGGAGCCCAAACTGGCCCCCTTTGTTACAGACCGTACCCTGGTCACCTATAGAAAGGCTCCCTCCCTACGTGACAGATTGATACAGAGCAAGTTCAAATGGATTATAAATTCTAAGCCCCCAGCAGTGGGAACATTTGCTTGTGGCAAATGTGGGTACTGTAAGTTTATGGACACTCGAAAGGAAGTCACTCTCCCCAAGGGGGAGAGATTTACAGCACAAAATTTTTTCTCGTTCCTTCCAGGTTTTATATCTGGGATATGTGAAAAGAATTTATAGGCAATGGCGCCTTTCTTTAGGTCTTACATGTCCAACAAGCACCCCCCCCTCCCTTTTTTTTTCTTCCCTTTTTGTGGTTTATGTTATTGTCTTATTTCCAAGGCTGTATTTATGTATGTATTTCTTATTGTTGTGTTATGTTTTTTTTTTTTTTAGATATTCAGATTGGGATTCCTATGGCTACCGCCCCTTTCATTACCCCCATTATTATTCTATACTGACTCTTTTGACTTAGGTCTGTATCTTTAAAAATTGTATTTTCAACAAAGCTTTCCCTTCCTGGATCCCGGAGACTGCCAGATGTTAAGGGCAGGTGATGTAAGGTTGCCCTTATATTACAGCCCGGCACGCGTGGGCCCGTCTTGGTGACCCGCCCCCTGACGGGTCTCTGGTCGGGCACCTCTTGGAGTCCTAGGTCGAGTGATTACACTGGGCTTCCTCCCTGTCTGTGCCTCAGCGTGGAACACAGGGGGGAGGACTCTATGCGCGCTGGCGATGTCGCGACTCCGCCCCCATTGGGCGGGGTCGCACCGAGCATCGCTTCATCGGGGGACCGCCGCGCCTGGTTCAGGTGTCCGCAAAAATTTCTCTAAATGCTGGCCATTCAGTATAGGTGGTGATCTTTTTCTGTGATACTCTTTTTTCATATACAGCTTGACCTCATGACTGTTTCCCCTGCTGAGCTGAGGCTTCAAAGCAGGAGTAATTCAACTCCATAGCTTGAAGGGTCCTTGTCTGTGCTATTTCGGGTTGCCTTGCCTCCACCTGTGTTCCTTTCCCTCCATATCTGAAGTTTATCCAGTGTATCTGTACGGGCCAATATACCCTCCCAGAATTCCCACGGTGAGAGTATTATGCTATTGGTTCGGGGAGTGGAAGGTGTACGGTGGCCTGGGATATAACCAAACTTATCTGGAACAATATGTGAGTATATTATGTAATCTGTTCACACCATACAATGCTATGAATATGAGACTACCATTGACTGTCATTGATACGTTGAAGTGTATTAGTAATCAACATGTTTTCCACTTTATAGAATACTTTACCCCAACAAATGCATATTTACCTCTGAAGAAAGAATTTATTTATAGTCCGAAACATGTCAGGTCTGCACCAGTGACCCAGTGTTAGACCAGCTCCCCCAACATTAGAGTGGGGATTGGGCCTCCCTAGGGGCTCACATGGTTGTTGGGCATCACGGTTTGTCACGGTCTGTGATCCAGCACATGATGTAGAGTTTACGAACATAGAACCTAGTGGTTATTAATTCCTTGTATGTCTTTATATGTATTTGTACAAATCTATTTTTTAAACCAAGAAAATGTACCAATAAAATAATTATTTTCTATACCAGGTGTGCCCGCAACAATCCTTTAATGGAGTAACAGGTGCTTTTCAGCACCATCATTTTTCTTACATATATTGTATGGATTGGACCCATCTGGCCTTCTGCTCTCTAACGCTCCTCTAAACCTCTTTTTTGATAGCTAAAAATAGGTTTTCATATTAATAAAATAAAATAAAAATTACTCAAGGAACCCCTAGCAATGTATGAATGAACCCTAGAGTTTTATGGCACCCTTGATGAAAAAGGCTGTTCTGGAATCATATACAATCATGGGCATCACTGTTCTGAAATCTAAATGGCAAAAGAAAAAATGCGGCGACCAACATTTTTCTGCACTGGAAGAACACAAGTCACGGCTAGGACACACAGAAAACAATTGTTTATATATACACATATATACATACAGCGGGTAAAATAAGTATTGACCACGTCACAATTATTTCTAGGTAAATAGATTTCTAAAGGTACCATGCAATTCATACATACAAAGAAACCAAAACAAATAGGTTCAGAAATTAAATTATGTGTGAAAAAAAATGAAATGACCCAGGGAAAAAGTATTGAACACACGAAGAAAGGGAGGTGAAAAAAAGGCATGGAAAACCAAGGCACCACCTGAAATCAGTAATTAGAAAGCAATCCTGCCACTTGTCAGTGCTAATATCAGCTGGTTCAGTCTCAAATGATGGCCTATAAAAAGGTGTCTCATTACCAAGGTGTCAACACAAGAAACATCTCATGATGGGTAAAAGCAAAGAGCTCTCTAAAGACCTTTGCAACCTTATTGTTGCAAAATATACTGATGGCATTGGTTACAGAATAGTTTCTAAACTTCTGGTTGTTGTAGTATACATTGTTGGGGCCATAATCCGAAAGAGGAAAGAACATCTTTTCAACATAAACCATGATCCTTGCAAGATTTCTGACAGAGGAGTGAAAAAAAAAAATATCAGAATAGTTGTCCAAGAGCCAAGGACCACTTATGGAGAGCTTCAGAAAGTCCTGGAATTAGCAGGTACAATTGTTTCAAAGAAAATAAGTATTGCACTCAACTGCCATGGCCTGTATGCACGCTCACCATGCAAGACTCAACTGCTGAAGAAAAAGCATGTTGAAGCTCGTTTTAACAACTTCCTACCGAGCGGGCCTTAATTGCCGGGAGGGCGTCAATAGACGTCCTCCTGTGCACGAGCTGCATGTGCGCCCCCTATGGGGCGCGCGCAGCGTGCTCTGTGATCACTGAGTCAATGAGACTCGGCTGATCACAGATTGGAGCAAGAGGCCAATGGCAGCTGATAACGTGATGTAAACAGAAGATCGGTAATCTGCGTGAGGAGAAAACAAAAGCCCATCACTGGCTTCTGTCAAAGGGATATCTGTCCCAAAAAGGGAGAAGATCGCCGGATCATCGGTGCCCAACAGTGCCGCCTGCCAATGCCCAAAAGTGCCACCAATCAGTGCCCACCAGTGCCACCTATCAATGCCAATCAGTGCCACCTACCAGTGCTGCCTTATCAGTGCAGCCTATCAGTGCCGCCTCATCGGTGCACATCAATGAAGGAGAAAAATTACCGGTCTGCTAAATGTTATAACTATAAAACGATTGGGTATTTTTTTTTCAAAATTTTCAGCCTTATTTTTTTTTTTTTTAGCAAAAAAAAAAAAAAAAAAAACAGCAGTGATTTAATACCACCAAAAGAAAGCTCTATTTGTGGGGAGAAAAATACTCTTTGGAGGCCAAATACACACCATGTTTGGAGGTCAACTGGTACTGCACATCACCCCAAAAACACCCCCATACCAACAGCGAAGTTTGGAGGTGGGAACATCATGGTGTGGGGCTATTTTTCAGCATACAGTATGGGCAAACTTCATATCATTGAAGGAAAGATGAATGGAAAAACATACCAAGACTTTCTTGATAAAAATCTGCTGCAGGATGATGAAGATGAGGGTGGACATTTCAGCAAGACAATGATCCCAAACACAAAGCCAAGGAAACTCTCTATTGGTTTCAAAGAAAGAAACAAAAGCTGCTAGAATGGCCCAGCCAACAACCCAACTTTAATCCAATAAAAAAAAAATCTATGGAAAGAACTAAAGATCAGAGTTCATAGAAGAGGCCCATGGAAACTTTCAATATTTGAAGACTGTGTGGAAGAATGGGCCAAAATCATTTGTCATTACCAACAAAGGATTTTGTACCAAGTATTAAAAAATTTTCAGTTAGCGTGTTCAATACTTTTTCCTGTGTCATTCAATTTTACTACATGTAACTTAATTTCTGAACGTATTTGTTTTGGGCTCTTAGTATGCATGAATTACATCAGGGTTTCTCAACCAGGGCTCCGTGGAACCCTGGGGTTCCTCCAGAAGTTACTAAGGGTTCCTTGAGCAATGAACAATTTCTGCCTCTCATACGTTTTCACTGACACTGTTGATTTTTTTTAGCTATTTGTAAGGAGGGTAATTCTTTCCAATGACCACAAATGTAAGGAGCATTCTTCCCGTTGACCATCACATTAATGTATCATGAGTTGTAGATATAATTTTTAGCAGGGGTTCCCCCGAGACCGAAAAGTTATTTCAAGGGTTCCCCTGTATTGAAAAGGTTGAGAAAGGCTGGATTCCATGTATTGTTACCGACATGTGGTGAAAATTTCAATAGCACCTTTAGTAATATATTTACCTAGAAAAATGGTGATGTGTTCAATACTTATTTTGCCCGCAAATCATAATAGAGTAACCAGAGGTGGGACTTTAAATATGCCAAATGAGAACATACGACTGCAAAAATTAGGTAAAATTTCATATAGATTTTATTGTAGTTTAACAAATCCATAAAAATATGTTGAAAACATATGTCATTAAAAAGGACAGAAGTACAAATTATAAACCCTTAGAGATCATGAAACGTCACATGCACATATCAGATGGTCTACGCATTATGCGGATTCCCCTGCTTCTTCAGGACCAAGCATGTAAGATACACGTCAGGTATTGTACTCAGTATCCAACGAATGTGATAGCAGAGGGGACACTAGACGAAAGCAGAAGGGGGGGTGTCTCAGGGTAAAATCGCCCACAGGTCCATGAAATGAACAATGGATCTGCCATGGAGGTCTTATATGTTGCTGATCTTTTGATATGGCCATTAAAGTTTAAGCGCGTTTTACCTGCTGGGAAGGCTTTCTTTGTCTGGTTTTGTCTCATTTGCTTTATGTACCTGTCTGATTCATCCATATACATATGGTTCCCTTTTTGAGCTCTTCCTTAATCCCCAGCTTGTTACCAGATCCGTTGTTCGATTTTACCCTGAGACACCACCCTTTTTTTCCCCCCTTTTTGTGCTATATGGATTATTGTTTCATCTAGTGTCCCCTCTACTATCGCATCAGTTGGACACTGAGTACAATACCCGACGTGTATCTTACATGCTTGGTCCTGAAGAAGTAGGGGAACCTGCATAACGCGTAGACCACCTGACATGTGCATGTGACGATTCATGATCTCTAAGGGTTTATAATTTTTATGTATGTCCTTTTTAATGATGATAAGTTCATGGATTTGTTAGACTACAATAAAATATATATGAAATTTTACCTAATTTTGCAGTCGTATGATCTCATTTAACATATTTAAAGTCCCACCTCAGGTTACTCTATGTGAACATTTGAGATAGGTGGAGATAGATAGATAGATAGATAGATAGATAGATAGATAGATAGATAGATAGATAGATAGATAGATAGATAGATAGATAGATATCTAATGCCACCTATCTCCTCAATTACTAACTTATTTTACCCACTAGACAAAGTTGTGCTCAAAATTTGCAAACCCCTGGATAGTTGGTAATATACAGTATGCACCATTTTTAATGAAAACATGAGTGATCAGGCAAAAACACATTTCTGTTATTTCTTATGGGAGGCATATCCAACTGTAGGTCATAACAGAATGGGACAATCCTAAAACAAAACATGGGAACAAATAAACAAAAGAAAATGATTCCTGTTCAAAAGTCTGCATGCCCTGGGGGCGTGGCTTGATGCGGAGCGGAGCAGACGTGTAGCTTCGGAGCTCCGGCAGACGACGGGACAAAGCGGCACGAATCAGCCCTATTCCACTGAACCAAAACCAAAAGCAGTGGGGACCCGGGCTAGGCTGGCATCCAGGCCATGTCCAGGAAGCGCAAAACGGAGAAAAAGCCTCAGCGCTTGACGGATTTCTTCTCCCCTGGACAGGGTGGAGGTAAGCAAGATGGCGCCCGGGCCTACACTCCCCCGGCCACCGCAACACATCCACCCCAACAAACTAGAGGGTCGCAGCCAAAAAATCAGGGCTCCCCAAACAGCCGCTCATCCTGCCCATCCACTCCAGCATCCACCAGCCCAGCTAAAACTAAACCCAGGCTGGATGACACGGGATTGAGCCCGGAGGCTGCATCTGACTCCGGCGATGACACGAGGGAGATGCCGGATTCTATTGAATCTTTCCCCACTCAGAACCAACCCATACTGGACACGGTTCTTAAGGACATGCTCTTATCTCTAAGAAGCACAATACAATCGGATATAGCGACACACATGCACAGATATCATGAAGATATACAGGCTGTGGAGGAGAGAGTAGCGCACATTGAAACTAAAATGGGGGATTACGCTTCAACAATTAATGATCTTGTAGATGCCCATGATGAGAAGGAGAAAGAATCAGAATGGTTGAGAGCTAAATTAGCAGATTTGGAGGACAGGACGAGAAGGAACAACTTTAAAATAAGGGGGATCCCCGAATCTGTCCAACAATCTGACCTCAGAGACTTTGCAATTACACTGTTTAAGTGTATCATACCTGATCTCACAGATCTAGATGTGACCATAGACAGGATACACCGTTTACCGAAGCCAGCACACCTTCCAGACCAAACTCCCAGAGATGTAATTCTCAGGCTTCACTTTTTCCACATCAAAGAGGCCTCATGGCAGCTATGCGCAACCAACCTGCCTTACCACCATTATACCAAAAAATACAATTCTATGCTGACCTATCACAATACACTCTCCAAAAGTCTGCATGCCCTTAGTTCTTAATACCGTGTATTGCCCCCAATACATCAATGACAGCATGCAGTCTTTTGTAATATTTGTCTACAAGGGCCCGAATTCTTAATGGTGGTATAGCTGCCCATTAGTCTTGGCAAAATGCCTCCAAGTCATTCAAAGTCTTTGGCTGTCTTGCATGAACCACATGTCTGAGATCTTTCAAGAGTTGCTTGATGATATCAAGGTCAGGAGACTCTGATAGTCACTCCAGAACCTTCACTCTTTTCTGCTGTAACCACTGGAGGGTCAATTTGGCCACGTGTTTAGGGTCATTGTTGTGCTGGAAAGTCCAAGAGCATCCCATGTGTAGCTTTCGTGCAAAAGAATGCAAAATGGTCTACCAATATTTTCGGACAACATACTGCAGTCCATCTTACCATCAATTTTCACCAGACTACCTGTGCCTTTAGAGCTCACACACCCCCAAAACAACATCATCAGTGAGCCACCACATTGCTTCACAGTGGGGATGGTATCCTTGTTGTCATAGGCCTCGTTGAACCCTCTCCAAACATAGCGCTTTGGGTTGTGACAAAGCTCTATTCAGGTCTTGTCACTCCAGATTACCAAATGTAGCGTTTATGGTTGTGGCCAAAAAGCTAAATTTTGGTCTCATCACTGCAAATTACTTTGTACCAGAAAGTTTGAGGCTTGTCTCCATGCTGTGTGGCGTATTATAAGCGCAAGTGGCATTTGCATATTAACAGCTTTCATCTTACGGCTCGACCATGCAGCCCACTTTCTTCAAGTGCCTCCGTATTGTGCATCTTGAAAAAGCCACACCACATGTTTTCAGAGAGTCCTGAAGTTATTTGTGGGTTTTTCTTTGCATCCCGAACAATGTTCCTGGCAGTTGTGGTTGAAAACTTAGTTGGTCTACCTGACCGTGGTTTGGTTACAACAGAACCCCTCATTTCCCACTTCATGATTTGAGTTTGAACACTGCTGATTGGCATTCTCAATTCCTTGGATATCTTTTTATATCCCTTTCCTGTTTTATAAAGTTCAACTACATTTTCTTGCAGATCCTTTGACAATTCTCTTGCTTTCCCCATGACAGGAGGACAGAAACTCATTGACCTTTTATACACACACTAATTACAAGCAAACAGATCACAGGTGAGGATGGTTACCTTTAATAGCCTTTCAAACCCTTTTGTGTCAACTTGTGTGCATGTTATCAGGCCAAAATCACCAGGGTATGTAAACTTTTCATCAGGGTCATTTGGGTATTTTTGGTTGTCATTATGATTTACAAAGAGTAAACACAGTTGATTGATAAAAAATGGCTTCAGCCATACACTAACCATGAGTGAATTAATGGTTTTTGTGTTATCATTCATATTCTCTGAAAAATGGCCAAGAAATCATAAATTCTGCCAGGGTATGTAAACTTATGAGCACAACTGTATATATACTCTGAGCAAAATTATAAATGCAACACTTTTGTGTTTGCCACCATTTACTATGAGCTTCAATGGCTGTGCGAAGTTGCTGGAACTGGAACTGTTGTATACGCCGATCCAGAGCATGCTCAATGGGCGACATGTCCGGTGTGTATGCTGGCCATGCAAGAACTGGGATATTTTCAGCTTCCAGGAATTGTGTACAGATCCTTGAAACATGGGGCTGTGCATTGTCATGCTGCAACATGAGGTGATGGTCGTGGATGAATGACACAACAATGGGCCTCAGGATCTCGTCACGTTATCTCTGTGCATTCAAAATGCCATCAATAAATTGCACCAGTGTTCGTTGTCCATAGCATACGTCTGCCCATACCCTAACCCCACCGCCACAATGGGCCAATCGATCCACAACATTGACATCAGCAAACCGCTCACCCATACGCCGCCATACACGCTGTCTGCCATCTGTCCTGTACAGTGAAAACGGCAATCATCCATGAAGAGAACATCTCTCCAAAGTGCCAGATGCCATCAAATGTAAGCATTTGCCCAATCAAGTCGGTTACGACGACAAACTGCAGTCAGGTCGAGACCCCGATGAGGACTATGAGCATGCAGATGAGCTTCCCTGAGACGGTTTCTGACAGTTTGTGCAGAAATTCTTTGGTTATGCAAACCGATTGTTGCAGCAGCTGTCCGGGTGGCTGGTCTCAGATGATCTTGGAGGTGAAGATGCTGGATGTGGAGGTCCTGGGCTGGTGTGGTTACATGTGGTCTGCGATTGTGAGGCCGGATGGATGTACTGCCAAATTTCTGAAACTCCTTTAGAGACAGCTTAGTGTAGAGAAATAAACATTCAATTCAAGGGCAACAGCTCTGGTGGACATTCCTGCAGTCAGCATGCCAATTGCACGCCCCCTCAAATCTTGCGACATCTGTGCCATTGTGCTGTGTGATAAAACTGCACATTTTACTGTAGAGTAACCTCTTATTGTGGGCAGCCTAAGGGCACACCTGTGCAATAATCATGCCGTCTAGTCAGCATCTTGATTTGCCACACCTGTGAGGTGGATGGACTATTTTGGCAAAAGGAGAAGTGCTTACTAAACACAGATTTAACAGATTTGTGAACAAGATTTGAGAGAAATAGGCATATTGTGTACATAGAAAAAAGTCCTAGATCTTTGAGTTCAGCATATATATATATATATATATATATA
>BLSH010540780.1:1005708-1022967 GCA_018402905.1 Glandirana rugosa
AAACACCAAACCACTCCTACTATTCTTAGACACTGTACGTTGGTTAGGTAGGAACACTCCCTACAATGACATGTCTCTAAGATGTTCCAGAGTAATTTTGTTACGGTTCAGTGGATGTAAGTCTTCAATAGTTTCGCTAAGTCCAATTAGGTCTTTAACCTCTGAAGAAGTACGATGGGTTCTAAGTATTTGGTCCTTTAGGTCTGTCTGGGTAGTATTGTCCATACTTATGTGAATGACTTTTATAGAGTCCGGAACAACTTTTATACAATTTTCGCAATCAGTACTTGTGACGTTCAAAGGACGTTCTGTGGTGTCTAAAAGAATTGTTCGAGTTGTTATATGTTGTTAATGGTGCTACATCCATAGTGACTAGAAGTGTATTAGGTGGTAATTGTTGTATATTGTTGAGCTTGTTAAGAAAATCTGTGGTGTCTTGCAGGAAACTTGCAGTGTTCATGACTAACGCTTTTAACATATTTTCAACAAGGCCTGAGATATTTTCAGTAAGTGTATTCATACCTGTTATGATGGGTCTGTCTGGATTTCCTGGTTTATGAATCTTGGGTAGCATGAAGAAGTCTCCAATTTCTGGATTAACCTGAATCGCTTTGATAACTTCTGAATGTAGGTGACTTGGCATTGTTTTAATGAGACCTTGTAGAATCTCTGTACAGTAACATCCCTCACAAGGATGGATTGGTTGCATGTCACAGATTCTTATCATCCTCACCAAACCACAAATACACCGTCAAGGATGTTACACAGCTCATTGAAACCATTCTTACACACAACTACTTCAATTTCAACAATGACATCTATCTCCAGTGTATGGGTACTGCTATGGGAAGTAAAATAGCACCCCAATATGCAAATGTATTTATGGCTGACCTGGAGGAAAAAGTCCTGAACAGCATACAACATAAGCCATACAGATATTCTCGCTATATTGATATCTTTATGATATGGACTGAAGGTGAAGAAAATTTTAAAAAGTTTGGCTCGTTGATCAACACCTTTCACCCATCTATCAATCAAAACTAAAAATGGATTATTCAAACACACATGTCAACTTCCTAGACACTACAGTATACATCAGGGATGACAAGCTTCACACTTCGATATACAGAAAACCAACTGACCGATGCAGCTATCTCCATAGTTCCAGTTTTCACCCCCAACACACTAAACGGGCCATCATACACAGCCAGGCCATCAGATACCACCGAATATGTTCAGACCCAGAGGACAGAGATAAACATCTCAGAACACTGGCAGACTCCTTCCATAAGAAAGGGTACAAAGACAAAACCATAAACAGCATAAAAACAGCCTTGAAAACTCGAAGAGAAAATCTACTCCAATACAAAGAGAAAAAAAAAACAAATAACCGTGTCCCTCTAGTCACTACATACAACCCAGCACTAGAAGGGATAAAAAAGATAATCAAAGATTTACAACCCATTATAACAGAAGATGATACTCTGAAAGAAATATTCCAACAACCCCCCATATTGGCTTTCAGGCAACCAACCAATCTCAGACAAAAACTAATCAGCAGGAAACTTCACTCTGTTTATGAAGTCACAAATAATGGAAGCAAACCCTGCAATAAAAAACATTGCAAACTGTGCAACCATATCAACCCATCCAAAAGTGTCACACACTATAATAGGACCTTCAATATCATGGGATCATACAGCTGTACCTCTAGTAATGTGGTATACCTCATTCAATGCAATAGGTGCAACAAAGGATCTTATGTTGGGGAAACAGGACAGAAATTGCAAACAAGGATGAATTTACACATCAAGAATCATAAAGAAGATGGTTTCTGCACACCGGTGGGACATCATTTTTCACAACCGGACCACACTATTGAAAACCTCAATGTTTTAGTTCTTAAAGGGTGTTTCTGAACCATGCAGGAAAGGAAAACGTTTGAACTAAGAATGATTCTTCTTTTTGACACAAAAAATAACGGCTTAAACTTAGATATAGGTTTTCTCACCCATTATTCTAACGTTTTATGACCCCCTCTGACTATCACCCCCCCCCCTCCCCTCCACAGTCTACAACTCTGCCTGTCTTACCTCACTATCTCTGCAGCTAGTTTCATTACCATGGCCTTATACATTGATTTGTATTCCCTCTATCTTCTTTCCCTCAGAGGTTTTTTCTTCTTTTTTTTCTTCTCTTTTTTTTTTTTAACATTTTACTAAAACTGTTTTTATTCAGTACTGCTAGGACCTTGAAGAAGGGGAGATACCCCGAAAGCTTGTCCTAAAAAATTTTATGTTAGTGCAAATAAAAAAAAAGTATCACGGACAGTACTCAATTTTCTCTTAGCAGGGGGGAAAGCCATCTGTGGCATCAGACTTTTTCTTTTGATCATTGGCAAGGTATTCTTGAAGATCATACAATCAGGGCTGCAAAAACAACCAGGGGGAGCAAGCAGAATTTAGGTCACATCAAGGCTGCATCAATCAAATATTCACTATTTGCCAAATGGCTCAGAAAAGGATCAAATTTGGAAAACGAACCATCATTGTCTTCATAGACTTCAAATCCACATTTGACTGTGTTCACTGGCCCATTTTTTAGAGAGCATTAGAGAATAAGCACATGCCACTGAAGATCAAACTTCTTCACGATCATACAATGGATCAACCAGCAGAGTTCAGATCCGTAACTATCAAGGGAATACCTATTCAAATTAGAGTCAATCAGGGAGATGACATTTCACCTGTGCTTTTCAATATCAACGCCATTATAAGGAGAGCATTCAAAGAGAGTGGAAGTGTATTGTGAACATTTGGAGTCCAGTGGCAACTACAGCAGTGTATTGGAAGAGGAAGGAGGAAGGAAGAAGAAGAAAGAAGAAATAG
Organism: Glandirana rugosa; assembly: GCA_018402905.1. Taxonomy (NCBI): domain Eukaryota; kingdom Metazoa; phylum Chordata; class Amphibia; order Anura; family Ranidae; genus Glandirana; species Glandirana rugosa. The sequence continues at coordinate 1,008,597 of BLSH010540780.1, forward strand.
GAAGGGATAGGGGAAGAAAGAAGAAAAAAGGAAGGAAAAAAAAAAACAAAAAAAACAGATAGATAAAGTAGAAGGTAAAAGTAGTGTAACGGGCGGGGAAAGAGGTAAAGAGGGTACTAGAATAAATGGAAACCAGTGGTAACTGGAAAGGGGGGAGATACAAGGACTGGGGTTTGCTAAGGGAGAACCTTGTTGCTAGCTTGGTTTCATATTCCTGGGATAGTAACTCAAGGAGATAGAAAACTGGGAGTGACAGGGTGCCAGGAACACTGACCAAGCAGGAAGGGCCAAGATAGACACATAAGACATATAAAAAAGTGCTACAACTGTATTAAGCAGCTTCAGTAAACTAAAAAGAGTCTAAAGGCAGCAATGTCTAAAACACTACTTATGTTAGGAGATGGCCAGGAACAAGGAAAAGCTAGCAAGAAAGGTGGGACTACTAGACAGGGTTAAATTTGTAAGTATCAACTGGTTCATAAAATGAAAAGATAACGGCAGGAGGTATGGTCAACCCAATCCATGAAAACAAACCCTGGGGCATGATGATTGATAATATCACTGTGATAGCTTGCAACAGAAGGGAATCGCATCCCAGTACATAATTTATAGGCAAGCATGAAAATCAATGATGGCAGTAAAATGGCCCCCTTCCCCATTCCCAGTAGAAATAAAAAAACACTCACCCCAATAAACTTTGGTGTGCAACACAGGCTATCAAACACATCTGAAAGGCATATAAATCGATACATTAAAGACTGTGCACCAAGATAGACTTTTATTAGCTGAAAAACAGAGAGCACTACTCACCATTTTTCCTATCTCGCTGGGGTGTTCTGTGGGTGTACTTTTTATCCCAAAGAGGAGTTTTAAAGATCTCCCTCATAACACTAGGACTGAAAACATCAGGATAAATTTTCAATTAGAAAATTCTGGGCTACAAAGGACGAAATAAAAAAAATAGCAGTTTGCTGAACATTAGGCACCCATAATCTCTTAACCACTTTGGCGCTCACACCTGTTCACCCCTTTGGACCAGACCATATTTTCACATCTCCACTATGTATCTATAACTTTGTGATTACTTAGGATACCATTGGGGGGGGGGGGGCTTTCTTTCGATCTGAAGGTCCTCTGATTTTTTTAAACTTATTTGCATTTTGGGGGGAAAAAAAAATTAAAAATTAAATTTTTTCCAAGTTTGATCAGTAAGATTTTGAACGCAAGTACCATTACTGTGGGGAAAAAAAAGGGATTTTATTAAAACTTAATGTAAAATCCTTTTCTCTGAGTTCACTGACAGACGCAGCCCTTCATTTGACAAGTGGGGTTTATGCACATCACTCCAGGAGTAGACTAGGCAAATAGAAAGAAAGCAAGCTGACCCCTCCCAGGGGGCCGTCCTCACTCCAGCATATAACCCCCCTGCTCTGTATAGCATATCAGTTCGTAACAAGCCGTACAAATGCAACACAGAGGGGTGGGTGCTGCGTCTGTCAGTGAACTCAGAGAAAAGGATTTTACAGTAAGTTTTAATAAAATCCCTTTTTCTCTTACGTTCACTGACAGACGCAGCCCTTCATTTGACAAGTGGGGATGTCCCAAAGCTGTGTCAGTCAAGAGGGGTGGGTAAACAACAACAACAACTGTACCCAGCAGAGTCCCCTCAGGAGGCACCAGCCACGCCTTCACCGCCGTCTGCAAAACTTTGCGGCCAAAGGCAGCATCCGCGGATGCTGAAATATCAACTTTGTAAAACTTAGTAGCCGCCTTGCACACCTGTGACACCGAAGCCTGGTGTCTGAAAGCCCAGGAAATGCTAACTGCCCTGGTGGAATAAGCCATGACTGAAAAAGGGGGTACCTTGCCCCGAACAGTATACACGTGGGTCACGGTCTGTCTGATCCCACAGGAAACAGTAGCCGACGAGGCCGCCAATCCTTTGCGCGGACCATCCGTCAGCACAAAGCATCAGACTTCCGAAAGGAAGCTGTAGCCGCCAAGTACACCCGCAAAGCCCTCATGACATCCAAAGAATGTAACTCAAATTCCTTGGGATGCGCCGGGTGCGGACATAATGAAGGAAGAACAATATCTTCATTAATGTGAAAAGAAGAGACCAGCTTCGGTAGAAACGAAGGAGAAGGGCGCAAGACCGCCTTGTCCTTATGAAGAACTAGGTAAGGAGACTTGCAGGACAACGCTGCCAACTCAGACACCCGCCTAGCGGATGTAATGGCCACCAAGAATGCCACTTTCTGCGACAGCAATTGTAAGGGAATATCCCTGATCTTCTCATATGGCGGTACAGAAAGCACCAAATTCAAATCCCACGGCGCCAAAGGCAACCGTATCTGAGGAGCCACATGGCGTACACCCTGTACAAATGTACAAAACGACGAATGTGACGCCAAAGGCCGTTGAAATAGAATCGCCAGAGCCGAAATCTGACCCTTGAGAGTACTCAATGCCAATTTGTTATCCAGGCCCTGCTGCAAAAAAGCCAGGACCCGGGATACAACGTAAGAGCGAGGGTTCCAACCACCCGCCTCACACCAGGCAATATAGGTCTTCCAGGTCCGATGATAAATCTTGCGCGAAGTACACTTGCGCGCCTTAAGCATGGTAGGGATCATGGAGTCAGAGACACCGCTATCCCTCAACACCTGGGACTCAATAGCCAAGCCGTCAAAGCCAGCGAGGGTAAAGCAGGGTGCAGGATGGGTCCCTGAGACAGATCTTCGCGAATCGGGAGCCGCAAAGGAACGTCTGTTACCATCCGCAACACGTCGGCGTACCAAGGGCGCCGCGGCCAATTCTGAGCCACCAGGATTGTTGGGATTCCCTCCACTTCTATCCTGCGCAACAGCCACGGTAGAAGTTTGAGAGGAGGAAAAGCGTACAGAAGCCGGTACCGAGACCACGGGGCCACCAGGGCATCCGTGGCAGCCGCCAACGGATCCTTTGTCCTGCAAACGAAGGTCTGCACCTTGTGATTGAATCTGGACGCCAGGAGATCCATGTCTGGTGTGCCCCACTTCTAGCAAATCTGGCAGAACACTTCTGGATGCAGGGACCATTCCCCCTGATCCAGAGTCTGATGACTGAGAAAGTCCGCCTGCCAGTTTTCTACGCCTGGAATGTAAATGGCGGAGATTGCCGGCACGTGAAGTTCTGCCCATCTCAGAATGAGAGCCGCAGCCGAGCTCCTCGTTCTGCCCTGATGGTTCACGTATGCCACCGCTGTGTCATTGTCCGACTGAACCCGAACCGGGAGGCCGTGCAGCCTCGCCGACCAGTGGCAGAAACAGAGCCTGATCGCCCTCAGCTGCAGCACATTTATCGGAAGTCGAGATTCCTGCGTCGACCAACGGCCCTGAGCAGACAACTGCCCCAGGACTCCTCCACAGCCCGAAAAGCTGGCATCCGTCGTTACTATTGACCAGTTCAGGGGGAGGAAAGACTTCCCCAACTTTAGAGCCGGGGCCCGAAGCCACCATGTCAACGATCCTCTGGTCTGATGATCCAATCTGATCAGCTGGTCCAGTGACAGCGGAGACTTGTCCCACCGTGCCAGAATCGCTCGTTGAAGGAGCCGAGTGTGACTCTGGGCGTAAGGTATCGCCTCGAAGGCAGAAACCATGAGCCCCAACACCCGCATACAGAACAGTAAGGAGGACCACTGGCGTGAGAGCAGGGTTCACACCGCTGCTTGCAATGTCAGTAACTTGGCCAGAGGTAAGAACGCCTTCGCCTGCTCCGTGTCCAGAATCAGACCCAGGTATTCCAGGCGACGTGTCAACGTCGACTTCTGCAGGTTGATCAGCCAGCCGAAGTCTTTCAACGAGGCCATGGTGATAGCCACATTCTATTCCAGGGCCGAAGCAGACTCCGCTCTCAGGAGTAAATCGTTGAGGTATGCTACCACTGCAATGCCTCTCTGCCTCAATAGCGCCAGCACCGGGGCCACCAGTTTGGTGAATACCCTAGGAGCCGAGGCCAGACCGAAGGGAAGTGCCACAAATTGGTAATGTAGATCTCCCACCGCAAAGCGCAGGAAATGCTGGTGTCGGAGACAAATGGGAACATGGAGGTACGACGCGTCCCCGATATCCAGAGACGCCATGAAGTCCCCTTGGTGCAGGGTGGCCACTACCGAACGGACAGATTCCATTCTGAATTTTCGCGCCTTCACAAAGTGGTTTAGCGCTTTTAGGTCCAGAACTGGCCTGACTCCACCCTTTTTGGGTACCACAAAGATTTGAATAGAAGCCACGGAACCTTTCCAGGGGAGGTACCGGCACAATTACCCCTTGTTCGGAGAGCGTCTGAACAGCCTCTAGGAGAGCCTCCCGACGCCCCTGAGGGAGTCTCAAGTTCGATGGGAAGAACCTGTCTGGGGGTAGAGTGCTGAACTGTATCCTGTACCCGGAGGACACTACTTCCTGCACCCACCAGTCAGAAATGCGGGCAGTCCACCTGTCTGCGAACCCCAGAAGACGTCCTCCCACCCGAGAATCGAGTGGGGGCAACCCATCATGCGGTGACCCTTCTTAGACGCGTGGTCACCCGACCAACAGCGTAACCACAGCACCCGTCTGATAATGAATGCGAAAACAGACATTTTAGACAACATGGGAAGTAGGTCCAAAGCTGCGTCACACAGGTACCGAAGACCCTCTATCAGATGCTCTGCTCGCTGCGACGCCTCAAGCGACCTCCCGCAGCTCAACTTGTTGTGCAACTCAGTCGCACATTCAGTAAGAGATTGCGCCGCCATAGCAGACTCCAGAGCTGGTCTCATGGCTGACCCCACCAACAAGAACAGTGCTTTGGACACCGCCTCCGTCCGCCTATCGGCCGGATCCTTAAAAGAGGGAGACCCCTCCAATGGGATGGTCGTTGCCTTATTCAGGCGAGCCACCGGAGGATCCACTGCGGGGGATGCCCACCTCTTCACAAAACTATCCTCAAATGGGTAGCGTACAGCGTAACGCTTTGGCAGGGTGAAGGAATTCTGCGGACGTTGCCATTCCTTATAGACCAGTTGGTCAAAGAATTGATCATAAGGGTAAGCCCTAGATGACCTAGGTGGCTTAAAAAACCCACAAACGTATGCAATTTCCTGCGACTCCCCTGCTTGGTCCAGTCGCAAGGACGCACAAATATTATCGATCAGTGCGGCCACCAGCGCCTTCTCGCGCGCTACCGAGGCCCCCTGGTCTATCTCGCCGTCCGAGATTTCCAGTTCACCCTCAGAGCTCCACAGGGGTCCCCGTGACCACTGAGGCCACTTCCGGTTCAGACTCCTCCCCCGATGAAGGTGGAGGAGGTGGACGCTTTTTAGGGGCCCCCGTAGCACGGCCCGGCACCTCCCGGGGAAAAAATTCCCCAAATACCTATCTTAACTGGTCCAGGGACACCAGAGTCCACAGCGCAGGTTGCGCTTCCACTGGCTCCTCCTTGGAAGGACCCGCGGGTTCAGCCGCCATTGCGCCACCGGACACTGACAGGCAGAAAAGCCCTGACACCCCCACAATGCAGCCCCGCCGCTGGCCCACAGATCAACCAGGGAGGACACCCAGGAGGACTGCACCCACCACTACCAGCACCCCAGGGAGAGCCCAGCTATACTTGCTGTTTGTTGCCTCTCAAGCGCTAAGTCCCAGTAGGAGTGCTTAGTGACCGGCAGTCAGAGAGCCTGTGCCATTCACGCAGTCACAGAGTGAAAGAGGAAGCACGTTTTTCTTCCCAGGCACATCCAACATGGCCGCCAAGCGGTCACAAGAGGCCAAAAGCCTGCAATACAGGCCGCGACTACAGCAAAATGGTCGCCGTTCGTCACTAGAGGCCAAAATCACCAACAAAATGGCCGCGGCTACGTCAAAATGGCGGCGATCCGCCGCCATTTTGCGGCGGATCGCCGCCATTTTGACGTAGCCGCGGCCATTTTGTTGGTGCATGGCGACTCTAAGGTGCAGGGTGCGGTGCGGGAGAGAGGGGGGGAGGGGGGTGTAGGAGGGGAGCGAGGACACCTAGGGGGGACCTGAGCCCTAGAAAAAACCATCCACCGGCCAGCGCAGACCGCTAAAATTCGCCCAGCCCCCACCCTTCGCGCCCCTAGGGGGGAGAGAGGGTGTCACTCACCAGTCCGACGGGCGTAGCGGGTAGCCACGCGGTTGCAGACCTTCCACCCACTGCCGGAGAGGGATGCTGCAGGCCAAAAGGCCCCTGGATGGGAACAGAGTCCGGTCACTGGGCGCAAGTGGGGGATCACCCACTGCCACCCACACGGAACGGGCACGATGCGGCAGACCCCGCCAGGGCTAAGGGTAGCTCGCATCTGTCGGCCGTGCTGGGGAAAGTTCAGGATTCTGGATATCCTCTATGCCCCAGCCGGCTTCTTGATAGCAGTCTTCATCAGATAGCTTGAGAAAAGCAGTAAAAAATGGGAAACCGCAGATCCCATAAGGGAACCAGGTCTAACTCCTTGCACTAGGCATAAAAAAAACTGATATGCTATACAGAGCAGGGGGGTTATATGCTGGAGTGAGGATGGGCCCCTGGGAGGGGTCAGCTTGCTTTCTTTCTATTTGCCTAGTCTACTCCTGGTAGGATGTGCATAAACCCCACTTGTCAAATGAAGGGCTGCGTCTGTCAGTGAACGTAAGAGAAACGTATATTTTTTTTTAAGCTGTTTGTTCAACTTACTGCAACATTAACAACTTAAAGTGGATGTAAACCCACCACCCACCCAGTATAAACTAATGGCACAGTATTAATGTATATATACACAAATGCACGCCTCCTGCATCTATCCCTACCTTTCAAATGTCCTTCCTGTAAGCACTAGCAGCTCTGTAAAGCTCTGAAATCAGTGGGTGTCTGTGTTTGCTGGAGTTTGGTAGGTGGAGTTGTGATTTCACAAGCCTCCCCACCCTAATCTATACTGAGACATTGAGGGAGGGAGGGAGGGAGGGAGGGGAGCGTGTAAAACTTTCTCTGCTGTGTGAAGGAGATAAGCAAATTGCTTGTCACTCACAGAGCAAGGGGCGGATGGACTGTGTATTGCCCTGTTAGTCTGACTTTCTCTTCCTGAAAAAAGATAAGCTCATTACTCACAGTTGGATTAACTCTTTGTGGCAAGACTGGGCACAGATGATATGACATGCTATACTCTACCAGGCAGAATTATTAATTCATTTTTTTTTTTTCGGGTTTACATCCACTTTAAGGACCGGGCCTATTTTTCAAACTTGTTTAAAAATTAAAATCAGTTTTTTTTTGCTAGAAAATTACTTAGAACTCCCAAACATTATATATTTTTTTTCAAACACCCTATATCGTTGCAATACTTTGTGTCATATCGTATTTGTGCAGCGTTCTTACAAACCCATTTTTTTTTCTAAATACTTTTTTTTAAATTAAAAAAAAAAAAAAAGAAAACAGTAAAGTTAACCCCAATTTTTTCTATATTGTGAAAGATAATGTTACGCCGAGTAAATTGATACCCAACATGTCATGCTTCAAAATTGCGTCCGCTCGTGCGATGGCAACAAACTTTGGTGCATAGAGATCTCCATAGGCAACGTTTAAAATTTCTACAGGTTACCAGTTTTAAGTTACAGGAGAGATCTAGTGCTAGAATCATTGCTGTAGCTCCAACGATCGCGGCAATACCTCACATGTGTGATTTGAACACTGTTTACATATGTAGGCGCGACTTGCATATGCTTTCGATCTGCGCGTGAGCTCGGGGGGACGAGGCACTTTAAATTATTTTTTTTTCCTTATTTCACTTTTTATTTTTTAGTTTTACACTGCCTTTTAAATATAAAAAGAAATTTATCATTTTTATTCCTATTACAAGGAATGTAAACATCCCTTGTAATAGAAATAAGCAGGACAGGGCCACTTTAATGTGAGATCTGGGGTCAAAAAGACCCCAGATCTAACATTTATACCTAAAAGCAATTAAAAAAAAAAAAAATAAAAAAAAAAATTGTCCCTTTATGGCAATTGGGCGGAAGTGACATTTGATGTCACTCTGGTCCTCCAAGGTCAGAGTCGAGTGGGGACCATCATGCCCTCACTCGACTTCCTGTCCAACGGCCGAAAGGACCCAATCGTCTCCGCCACTACCGAGGGCTCTGATAAGTGGCCGAGACAACCGGGGAGCAGCGGGGGTGCACCTCTCCCGCCGCTGATAAAAGTGATCTTGCGGCAAATCCGCCGTGGAGACCACTTTTATCTTGAAGCAGACCGCCCGCTGTTGAAAAAAATTCCAGGGTTATGGCAGCTATCTGCTGCCATAACAACGGTATTTAGTGTCGAAATACTGACATATAACGACGGCGGGTGGTCCGTAAGTGGTTAAAATTAAATTTTTGATACAAATCATGTTAAAGTTATTTACAAAAGAAATAAAGTTTTTCTTTTTGCATACATTTAATTTTTCTCATAATGCATCCATAATTTAAAGTTCTTACTGTTTTAAAATAAAATAGATATACCCTAAACAACATATTTAACAGTAAACCCTTAAAGATATCAGTGTATATATGTGCTGTATAATATATATTTTTTCCAACAAATAATTTAAAATACAAACATGGAACAGGAGATGAAACTGTTAAATAGTGCTTATACAGTGTGATCTACTGAAATGAATGGGTTATGGCATAAAATAAGGCCATGTCCTGGTTAATTAAGAGTTAATAAAAGCAAGGGAAAACAAGAAAACACGCGGCCATTCACTAGGAATGAAAGAAAGGCGTTTTAACCTTAAGATGCGTAGGGGTTTCTTTACGGTAAGAGCAGTGCGAATGTGGAATTCGCTTGCAGAAAAAGTGGTTTCTGCTGGTAGTATAGATAATTTAAAAAAACTATTAGATGCACACCTAAGGGACCACAACATTGAGGGATATACAACATATTACTGACATAAAAAAAACACACACATGGGTTGGACTTGATGGACTTGTGTCTTTTTCCAGCCTCACTGACTATGTAACTATGTAATATCCAGTACACACAAAAATTCTTCTGTTGGCTGAAGCTCTCTCACTCACAGATCTATCTGTCAGGGAACCAAGATAAGACAGCTAGCATGTTACTTTTGTTATTCACACTGAATAATCATTGTAATTGGCTGTCACAGTGATCAGTCAATGAGGAAGACATCTGAATAGCACCCAGTCTTAGGTTTGAGAGGTCATCTTTCTACAGACACCAGGTCTCAAGTGACAAGTCACAGAAGGGAGCAAGGGAGATAAGAAACTGCAGGCAGTCTGCAGGACATACAGGAGACGCCCTGTATACAGTACAGAGGAGGGAAAACGCCAAAGGTAAGCAGCTGGGTAAGTTTATCAAACACCTGCCAGACTAAATTAAATTAAAGCTTTCCTTCACACTCACCAGACGGTTTCAGGAACTATGCAGAGGCTGGCACATAAAAACATAATTGGCGATACTATACAGAGGCAGCTACATATTAAAAAGATGAAAATTTCATCTGAACATTTGTGATTTGAATTTCAATAACTTCTTGGTCTGCCTTATTTAATATCTACCTGACTAGCCCCACTTCCAATGAAAACCCTATTTTTATAATGGGGTTGGCATAACATAAGCTCCAATGGGTGTATAGATAAAATAATACTTCACATACTAGAAGACATTCCAATCAGTGTGGCAGTCATGGGAAGCCTATTTTTGATCCCACACTTCCCCGATGCCTCAGGAGGCGGCCCAGTCTAAAGATGGTTCACCACAAGAGGACTGCATATAATGACCAGAGAAGTTTTCTGGGGGATTATAGTAATAGTATGTGCTAGTATTAGACTTTGTGGAGTCCTTTCTTGAGCTACACTGCATTAGGGAATTTTGTACTATTTAGGGTCAGCAGTTTGTTATTGTTAGTCTTCTATTTATCTGTACAAAGTGGGTTAAAAAAGAAGGAAATATTTAGTAAGTAAGCTGTAACTGTTCCCTGCCCTCTGTCTTTACTAATGCTGCACGCCATTTGTAATAACAATCACTGGTGTGACATCACTGCTCTAGGAATTCCTCACAGTTGTCAGCTCCCACTAAGCTACCCAGAACTCAAAGCTGTGTAGTTATGTTAATATTAAGAAGCAGATCTAAAAAAAAAAAATAAGTGAAAAGTATTAACACTGCTTATTATTACAAATGGTGTGCAGTGTTAGTAAAGGCAGAGGCCAGGTAACATTTAAAGCTTAGTTCTTAGAAATGTTTTAAAGAAGAAGAAATAAATTATCGCTGTGTGGTGTGGTGCAAGCTTCTAATACCACTCACACTTTTTTGGCTCAACTAAGTGGTTCTAAATGAGGCTTGTTTGCCATTGCATTGATACAAAACTTACCTGTAGCTATTGTATACAAACACAATAAACTTTAGCTTTGCAATTTTCTAAAATAAAATTTGTGTACTTGTTTTTATACTGTACTATGATAACATAGTTGAATCTCATGCACTAGTGAATGACGAGGTAGCTACAATGCAAATGTATCCAAACCCAGATTAACAAAGCCTAGAATCCATACTAACTCATACAAATTGTCAGAAAGCATTACCTGTTATGACACTGCTTTGAGGTACCAAAGAATTCATCACAAAAACACTGTGCTGCATCTCCAGGGCTTCTTTCTGTATTACTGACACTTCTGACATTTTCTAATTAACAAAAAAAAGGAGGTATTTATATGTATACACAATATAGAATATGAGGTGGCACTTAGACCTTAAGTTGCACAGATGGAATCTCAGTCATTACCTGAAAACCAACAAGAAGATTATAATGGAGCATGGATGGACAAAATATTGCATAGCTGGGAGGTGGAGGTAGACGGCCCATAGAACTCTTTGGGGCTCTAGTGCACAGGCGCAGCAAGGAGATAGAGGATTCGCTGTGTGGAATCTGCACAATCTCCAGAGGCTGCAGCATCAGATAAAAGTTAAGTGTGCACCTTTGAGGTGGAGGGTGGGATCTGTTAGGTCACCTTAAGGAGCAAAAGGGGAGAAGTTGCAAATAATTGGGTAATAAGATATGGAGAATAATGCTATTTGTGACTGTGAATTTATCTACAGTACATGGAATGGTCTATCGTGATAGACTGATCCATATGTCTACATCCTCCACCAGGGCATGCTCTTGCTAAGTAAGTGAGTTTGTACAATAAGACAATTTGATTAATCTTATCCAACTAATTAAGTTGGGGGTTAGAATTATTTTAGCTTAAAGGTTATTTTTTTCAATAAAATAATAAACCTGATATACTTACCTGCTCTGCAACAGTATTACACAGAGGATCCCCTACCTCCCCTTCCAGGAGCCCCCGCCAACGGTCCCTGAAGCTCCTCTTCTGCAAATGCCCCCATAGTTCAAAGCTGGCTGCTATGGGGACACTTGTGTGGGCATGTTCCATAGACACACACACACACAGAACGGCTCGGCCCCGTCCCCTACTCCCTTCTCACAGGATTTGATTGAGAATGGCTCCTGCCTCTGTGTCCTGCGAGAGCAGGGAAAGGGGAGAGTACCACAGCAGACAGGCACAGCAGGATTGTGAAAGGGGTCAGAGTAAGTGCAGCATTTATGGTGGGGTGGGTTGATGGCGATACAACTACTAGAACATTTTTTACCCTAATGCAGGGAATGCTTTAAGGTAAAAAATGTCTTGACTTCAGAACCACTTTAATTCTCTATCAATTGATTTGTGTAAAAAAAAATATATATATATTATATTATAATATAATATAAATACACACACACACACACATACATACATATATATATATTTTATGGAGGAGAGACGCTGTAGTATGCGCTGTGCAGTAAGCTTATCTTTGTCTATACCGTACCCACTCAACCTACAGTATATTCCAAACATATGTTGACACTATTGCTGCCGACACAAAGTTCATAACCAGAAATGGAGTGGGCCTCAAAAAAAAAAAAAAAAAATTAAAAGCAGAACTCCAGGAAAAAACTTTTCTCCATGCCCTTGTTGCTGATCTCCTACCTTCACAGACTATGCTATCCATCTTCTTCTAAGCTCTGTAGTTCCTCTATAGCCTGATTATTTTGCTGAAAAAAACGTTACTGCCCTGTGATGTCCTGTTTGTAAGACCGCTGGCTGCTATTCCTCCTATATCCACAGCCAGCGGTTTTGGCACTTCCCAGTTGTAGTTCTTTCAACCAAGCAGGGATTTGTATTTCCATCCACGCCTGCTGTAATGGGCGGAGGGGTCTTACAGCCCCTGGTCTGTACTGCCCATGGAGGTGGTGTCCTCCCTCTCCTCCCTGATCTTGGGCTGACAGCTCTTGCATATGAAACACCGCTCACTGTACGGTCCTGACCGGCATTGGACCAATGTGCTGTGTATCACAATGACTGTCCGAGAGGCGGGACTGTACGGTGAGCGGTGTTCCATACAAAAGATCTGTCACAGCCAGAGATCCCTGCTCTATTATCCGGCCGGTGTCTCATAACGATCTCGGCTGCACTGGTGGGCACAGATGAGGCCGCACTGCTGAGCACCGATAGGCTTAGACTGATAATCATTATAGGCATGTCTCTACAGTTCAGTAATGATTACATAAAGCAAGTAAGGGCAATATGTTTATCTCCTGTTGTGGCTGGAGAGTGAGAGCACAAACATGCTTTTATAAGGCTGTAACCTACCTACCCTGCTGTGTGTTACCGAGTAGTGTGGCAGGCTGGCTGCAGAATGAAGGGGGCGTGATTTATGTTGATGTGGGCAAGTTCCTGTATAACATGTACAGGCCTAGTGCACCCTCCCACATTCACTGCAATTTACAAAGATTCATGGGAAATGTACTTTGATTACACTGTAGAGAAAAGGAGAGGATATGATGTTTTGAATTACAGAGCTGACTTCTTGAAAATTCAATCATACATTTCTCTTCAATGGTAAGGAATTTCACAAATGTAATAACTGTTTAGTGTTTTGTGTAGGGGGTGTACTATTGGGGTTTTCTTTTTGCAAATCCCAGAGTTCTGCTTTAAAGAACAGAGTAAAAAGATGGGACGTTCGCTAAATATCAAAAAGACGTAGAAATAGTAGACATCTTCTGTCTCCAGCAGAAATATAATGAGGACTGGTCAATGGAAGAGCAAGAATAAAAGATCTTCAGAAGTTTCAAAATGACCAAGCACAAAAGCCTGAATTGTCCAGGTTATGGTATTTATTTTCTTTCACTCTCTACGGATGTGAAATCTGCCTAAAGAAGAACCAGGTCAGAAAAGGGTATGAGAACTCAACTTTGGTGTTGGCAAAGAATTCTGTGAATACCGTGGACAGCAAGGAAAACGCACAAATCGATTTATTAACAAATCAACCCTACCCATTCACTTTAGGGCTAAATTCACAATATCATGGTTTTGTAGGCCACATTTGCACGGCCGTGGCATTTGAATGGGCTGCTGTGCCTGCATTTCATGCAGGAAAAAGATTTATGCAACATTGCATGCATTCATGCAAGCAATTGGAGCTTACAGTGCTTTCAGTTTGAGACAACTGAAATCACTGGGGTTCATTGACAGTTAATTTGAACTGCAGATGACCTCTAAAGCTGGCCATAGATTGTTTGAATCTCAGGCAGTTCAGCAGGGAGCAGCCAAGATTCAAACCATCTGTGGGCAATCTGATTGCACCCACGTGGATCGATCTACTTGGAGACAATAAGCATGTTGGATTTTTACATGTGATTATTGCCAGCAGCTATAGCCGCTAGCAATAATCAATGTGTTCTACCGGCAGGGCCAGCACCCCTGCGCCCCAATCCCCCCTGTCCGTGGGAAGAACGCAACAGCTCTGCAGGAGGGATCCCCCACCAACACTGACTGTGTTGAAAGGGGAAATCAAGCGATTTTCCTTCCTGCAACCAGCATATCATCTATGGCCTGTCTAAGCTGAATGCTCCCCTTTCCAGATTCTTCTACGTGCCTACTATCTTGTATAAGAGAAAAGCAGTTCAACAAGAAACCTTTAAAAGCCTCTTACTTGCCACAGGTTGATTTTTAGGCAAATCCCTGGTTGGTGAAAGGAAAAGGGGTGAACACAGGCTTTGTTCTTTAAATATGATTGGTGTAGAGTCAAGCTGGCTGTCGATGGGCTGTTTGTGTTTCGGGGTCTTAAAAAGGCTGTCATCCAGTCCTTCCCCTCCCTTCTCTTCATCTACACACAGCCTGGACTGCCGCCGTACAGCTTCTGCAGTGAGCTCCTCAAACCAGTTCACGCTGATAGGACCTAGATCTGGAAGAAAGATTGCAACATTATAAAATGCTACTAAAAGAAATAAAGGTTAAAAAAAAAAATATATATA
>BLSH010540780.1:1030852-1041323 GCA_018402905.1 Glandirana rugosa
TGACAGTCACAGGGTCTATCGACACGTGTCCTGACAGTCACAGGGTCTATCGACACGTGTCCTGACAGTCATTCCAACGGTGTAGTAGGGAAATTAGGTCCTGTGTGTAATTAATGTGTTCAAGATTCCGATTATATTACGTGTATTCCGTGGTTCAGTCAAATTGGTGAAGGAATGGCCCGGTAAAGACTGTGAGGAGAGGATGTACATTTTTAGTAGTAGAAAAACGATCTTTTTATGATTCTTGGGGGTTTGTAATATATACAAAAAAATCGTCCCTGAGATCCCTTATTTTACCGTTAGTAACGTTGAAAAATATAGTGTGCTATAAACGCGTCCTTAAAAAGTTTGCGCGCGTTTGAAAAATTCCTGCGCAAATATCGTGTGATATAAAAAGTTGCAATGATTGCCATTTTATTCCCTAGAGTCCCTGCTAAAAAAACATATATAATGTTTGGGGGTTCTTAGTATTTTTCTAGCAAAAAGATGATGATTTTTACATGTAGGAGAGGAGTGTCAGAAATGGCCCGGTAAGGAAGTGGTTAAACTGACTTGGTGCCTTATGTGCATTATATTAGCCTTAGAACTTGTGTAATTAATGTGTGTCCTGGATTAAAGGGATGATGTGGCAACCTTACTGACAGTCCTGTGCACAGCTATCTGGGACACTGACAGTCCTGTGCACAGCTATCTGGGACACTGACAGTCCTGTGCACAGCTATCTGGGACACTGACAGTCCTGTGCACAGCTATCTGGGACACTGACAATCCTGTGCACAGCTATCTGGGACACTGACAGTCCTGTGCACAGCTATCTGGGACACTGACAGTCCTGTGCACAGCGCTCTAGGACACTGACAGTCCTGTGCACAGCGCTCTAGGACACTGACAGTCCTGTGCACAGCTCTCTAGGACACTGACAGTCCTGTGCACAGCTCTCTAGGACACTGACAGTCCTGTGCACAGCTATCTGGGACACTGACAGTCCTGTGCACAGCGCTCTAGGACACTGACAGTCCTGTGCACAGCGCTCTAGGACACTGACAGTCCTGTGCACAGCTATCTGGGACACTGACAGTCCTGTGCACAGCGCTCTAGGACACTGACAGTCCTGTGCACAGCGTTCTAGGACACTGACAGTCCTGTGCACAGCGTTCTAGGACACTGACAGTTCTGTGCACAGCGCTCTAGGACACCGACAGTCCTGTGTACAGCGCTCTAGGACACCGACAGCCCTGTGTACAGCGCTCTAGGACAATGACAGTCCTGTGCACAGCGCTCTAGGACACCGACAGTCCTGTGTACAGCGCTCTAGGACACCGACAGTCCTGTGTACAGCGCTCTAGGACACCGACAGTCCTGTGTACAGCGCTCTAGGACACCGACAGCCCTGTGTACAGCGCTCTAGGACACTGACAGCCCTGTGTACAGCGCTCTAGGACACTGACAGCCCTGTGTACAGCGCTCTAGGACACTGACAGCCCTGTGTACAGCGCTCTAGGACACTGACAGTCCTGTGTTCAGAGCTCTGGGACACTGACAGTCCTGTGTACAGCGCTCTAGGACACTGACAGTCCTGTGTACAGCGCTCTAGGACACTGACAGTCCTGTGTACAGCGCTCTAGGACACTGACAGTCCTGTGTACAGCGCTCTAGGACACCGACAGTCCTGTGTACAGCGCTCTAGGGCACGGACAGTCCTGTGTTCAGCGCTCTAGGACACCGACAGTCCTGTGTACAGCGCTCTAGGACACCGACAGTCCTGTGTACAGCGCTTTAGGACACTGACAGTCCTGTGTACAGCGCTCTGGGACACTGACAGTCCTGTGTACAGCGCTCTGGGACACTGACAGTCCTGTGTACAGCGCTCTAGGACACTGACAGTCCTGTGTACAGCGCTTTAGGACACCGACAGTCCTGTGTACAGCGCTCTGGGACAATGACAGTCCTGTGTACAGCACCCAGGATAACACACAACATACAGCTGCAGAACGTCCTGTACTCAGCACAGTACCTGAGGCCGGGCAGTGTGCTCGGAGGAGGTGCAGGAAGACGGAGCCTCCCAGCTGTACAGCAGCCATGTCTGTGTGATGACAGTGCGGGAAGAACACGGAGCGAGGGCCACACAGGAAGTCCCACACTGCCCAGCACCGAATCCCCTCTCATCCCTTCCACATACAGACACCACTACACGCTTCAACTTCCCGCTACCAGCAAGGCCGCAACCCACACCGACAACAGCCAATCAGGGCGATTCTCTAGTGGCCTGGTTCCCTGCGGATAGAACGAGGGTTCTGAATGGCTGTGGCGCTGCAAGGCTCCGCCCCTTTGTCTAGTAGTGAGGGTGGTTGACGATGTAGTGTGATGATTTGTAGTAGAGACTGCAGAGTGTTGGAAGGACCGATCACTGCATGGCTCCCAGCTATTGTCCTCTGACCACAATTCTCCATAACTGCCCCCATGTAGTCCTGATGTACAGACCTCGATAAATAAACCAGCAGACGTGATTCGATTCCTCGGTATTTGAACCTATTACATTAGACATATCTAAAGCCCTGTGCCCAACCTGCGGCTTGGGGGCTGCAGCCTTGATTTTGGCATTTTTTTTTTTTTTTTGCAATTCTCTGGGCCTCTGCAGACGCTAATCTGTATTACTCTATTGTCCTGTTATCTCAGCAATTTCTACAAGTGTCCTATAATATGTCCCCAGCAACTCTCATAGCATAGTCATGGATTGACAGTCTGAAGTCTCTGACCATCTCCTGTATCATGTCCACAGTCTCTGATCATCTCTAGTATCCTGCCCACAGTCTCTGACCATCTCTAGTATCGTGCCCACAGTCTCTGATCATCTCTAGTATCGTGCCCACAGTCTCTGATCATCTCTAGTATCGTGCCCACAGTCTCTGATCATCTCTAGTATCCTGTCTGCAGTCTCTGACCATCTATAGGATCCCGTCTGCAGTCTCTGACCATCTATAGGATCCTGTCCGCAGTCTCTGACCATCTCTAGTATCCTGCCCACAGTCTGTGATCATCTCTAGTATCATGTCTGCAGTCTCTGACCATCTCTAGTATCCTGCCCACAGTCTCTGATCATCTCTAGTATCCTGTCTGCAGTCTCTGACCATCTATAGGATCCTGTCCGCAGTCTCTGACCATCTCTAGTATCCTGTCCGCAGTCCCTGACCATCTCTTGTATCCTGTCTGCAGTCTCTGACCATCTCTAGTATCCTGCCCACAGTCTCTGATCATCTCTAGTATCCTGTCTGCAGTCTCTGACCATCTATAGCACATATGTCAAACACAAGGCCCGCGGGCCGAATGCTGCCCTCCAGGCCTTGTCATGTGGCCCTCACACCTAGTTTTGCAGCCGGAATGTCGCAGAACTCCATTTTGCCACCTCCAACTTTCACCCGCTGCTTCTGCTCCCTGCAAGGTGAGACAAAGCCACCTACAAAGGGAGGTAGTAGAGCCAGGCAAGGTAGAAGAGAGAAGCAAGGATGCTTCGGTGAGTGGGTTGGTGTTGCACATTGTGCATAGCGCACCCCTATACCCTGCATTTTGTACACTGCACACCACTGAAGTTTGCATGCAACCCACTCCTGAACCCTGCACTCTGTACATAGCATAAACCCCAGTTCTGCACTCTGTACATAGCATAAACCTCAGTTCTGCACTCTCTACATAACGTACTCTTGAACCCAGCACTTTTTACGTATCGCACCCAAGATACAACCGGCCCTTTTAGGGCAACCATACGGCTAATGTGGCCCTCAATGAAATAGAGTTTGACACCCCTGATCTATAGGATCCCGTCTGCAGTCTCCAACCATCTCTAGTATCCTGCCCACAGTCTCTGACCATCTCTAGTATCCTGCACACAGTCTCTGATCATCTCTAGTATCCTGTCTGCAGTCTCTGACCATCTATAGGATCCTGTCCGCAGTCTCTGACCATCTATAGGATCCTGTCCGCAGTCTCTGACCATCTCTAATATCCTGTCCGCAGTCCCTGACCATCTCTTGTATCCTGTCTGCAGTCTCTGACCATCTATTCTATCATGTCTGCAGTCTCCAACCATCTCTTGTATCCTGTCTGAAGTCTCTGATCTTTGCTTGTATCCTGTCTGCAATCTCTGACCATTGCTAGTCTCATGTCTGCAGTCTCTGACCATCTCTTGTATCCTGTCTGCAGTCTCTGAACATCTCTTCTATCATGTCTGCAGTCTCTGACCATCTCTTGTGTATTGTCTGCAGTCTCTGACCATCTTTAGTATCCTGTATGCAGTCTCTGATCATCTCTAGTATCCTCTCCGCAGTCTCTGACCATCTCTTCTATCATGTCTGCAGTCTCTGACCATCTCTTGTGTCTTGTCTGAAGTCTCTGACCATCTCTTGTTTATTGTCTGGAGTCTCTGGCCATCTTTAGTATCCTGTCTGCAGTCTCTGACCATTTCTAGTATCCTGTCCGCAGTCTCTGACCATCTCTTGTATCCTGTCTGCAGTCTCTAACCATCTCTTGTATCATATCTGCAGTCCCTGACCATCTCTTCTATCATGTCTGCAGTCTCTGACCATCTCTTGTGTCTTGTCTGACATCTCTGACCATCTTTTGTGTATTGTCTGCAGTCTCTGACCATCTTTAGTATCCTGTATGCAGTCTCTGACCATCTCTAGTATCCTGTACACAGTCTCTTACCATCTCTAGTATCCTGTCCGCAGTCTCTAACCATCTCTTGTATCCTGTCTGCAGTCTCTGACCATCCCTTGTACCCTGTCTGCAGTCTCTGACCATCTCTTCTATCATGTCTGCAGTCTCTAACCATCTCTTGTATCCTGTCTAAAGTCCCTGACCATCACTTGTATCCTTTCTGCAGTCTCTGACCATCTCTAGTATCCTGTCCGCAGTCTCTGACCATCTCTAGTATCCTGTCCGCAGTCTCTGACCATCTCTTGTATCATGTTTGCAGTCTCTGACCATATCTAGTATCCTGTCTGCAGTCTCTGACATCTCTAGTATCCTGTCCACAGTCTCTGACCATCTCTGGTATCCTGTCTGCGGTCTCTGACCATCTCTTGTATCATGTCCGCAGTCTCTGACCATCTCTAGCATCCTGTCCGCTGTCTCTGACCATCTCTTGTATCCTGTCTGCAGTCTCTGACCATCTCTAGTGTCCTGTCTACAGTCTCTGACCATCTCCTGTATCCTGTCCGCAGTCTCTGACCATCTCTAGTATCCTGTCTGCAGTCTCTGATCATCTCTTGTATTCTGTTTGCAGTCTCTGACCATCTCCAGTATCCTGTCCGCAGTCTCTGACCATCTCCTGTATCATGTCCGCAGTCTCTGACCATCTCTAGTATCCTGCCCACAGTCTCTGATCATCTCTAGTATCCTGTCTGCAGTCTCTGACCATCTATAGGATCCTGTCCGCAGTCTCTGACCATCTCTAGTATCCTGTCCGCAGTCTCTGACCATCTCTTGTATCCTTTCATGCAGTTTCTGACCATCTCTTCTATTATGTCTGCAGTCTCCAACCATCTCTTTTATCCTGTCTGAAGTCTCTGATCATTGCTTGTATCCTGTCTGCAATCTCTGACCATCGCTAGTCTCATGTCTGCAGTCTCTGACCATTTCTTGTATCCTGTCTGCAGTCTCTGACCATCTCTTCTATCATGTCTGCAGTCTCCAACCATCTCTTGTATCCTGTCTGAAGACTCTGATCATTGCTTGTATCCTGTCTGCAATCTCTGACCATCGCTAGTCTCATGTCTGCAGTCTCTGACCATCTCTTGTATCTTGTCTGCAGTCTCTGAACATCTCTTCTGTCATGTCTGCAGTCTCTGACCATCTCTTGTGTCTTGTCTGAAGTCTCTGACCATCTCTTGTGTATTGTCTGCAGTCTCTGACCATCTTTAGTATCCTGTATGCAGTCTCTGATCATCTCCAATACCCTGTCTGCAGTCTCTGACCATCTCTTCTATCATGTCTGCAGTCTCTAACCATCTCTTGTATCCTGTCTGAAGTCTATGACCATCGCTTGTATTCTTTCTGCAGTCTCTGACCATCTCTAGTCTCATGTCTGAAGTCTCTGACCATCTTTTGTGTCTTATCTGACATCTCTGACCATCTCTTGGGTATTGTCTGCAGTCTCTGACCATCTCTAGTATCCTGTCTGCAGTCTCTGACATCTCTAGTATCCTGTCCACAGTCTCTGACCATCTCTGGTATCCTCTCTGCAGTCTCTGACCATCTCTTGTATCCTGTCTGAAGTCTATGACCATCGCTTGTATTCTTTCTGCAGTCTCTGACCATCTCTAGTCTCATGTCTGAAGTCTCTGACCATCTTTTGTGTCTTATCTGACATCTCTGACCATCTCTTGGGTATTGTCTGCAGTCTCTGACCATCTCTAGTATCCTGTCTGCAGTCTCTGACATCTCTAGTATCCTGTCCACAGTCTCTGACCATCTCTGGTATCCTCTCTGCAGTCTCTGACCATCTCTTGTATCCTGTCTGCAGTCTCTGACCATCTCTTCCATCATGTCTGCAGTCTCTGCCCATCTCTCGTGTTTTCTCTGAAGTCTCTGACCATCGCTTGTATCCTGTCTGCAGACCATCTGTAGTCTCGTGTCTGCAGTCTCTGACCATCTCCTGTAGTAAGTCTGCAGTCTCTGACCATCTCTTGTGTCTTGTCTGAAGTCTCTGACCATCTCTTGTGTCTTGTCTGACATCTCTTGTAGTATGTCTGAAGTCTCTGACCATCTCTTGTGTCTTGTCCGACATCTCTTGTAGTATGTCTGAGGTCTCTGACCATCTCTTGTGTCTTGTCTGTCATCTCTGACCATCTCTTGTGTATTATCTGCAGTCTCTGACCATCTCTAGTACCATACCTGCAGTCTCTGACCATATCTAGTCTCATGTCCGCAGTCTCTGACCATCTCCTGTAGTATGCCTGCAGTCTCTGACCATCTCTTGTGTCCTGTCTGACGTCTGGGGTGTGGATAGTTTGCTGCGTTGAGCAATTACAAGCGAACAGTGGCAGGCCGGCCATTGATTTGTATAATATCCTGTATAATAATAATATAGTACAGATCTGACAGCTGCTGCTGTCCACACACTCTGTGTGAATCTAGTAGTTCTATCTGGTGGCCACTCGTGGTACTGTAGCCTTGGGTTTATTCACGCTATGTCCTCTGAGTTGTATTCACCCCATACATGTGCGTTGTTGTGCACTGTGCAAAAGTGCAGCGTGTTATGTGCAGCACAACGCACCTGCCCTGCCAGTGGATTTCTAATGATAGATATAGTAAATGATAATGGTAACTTACAGTTGTAAATTATCGGTCGCACCTTTTCCCACCTTGTAATCTCATAATCTGATCGACTGAAATACAATTCTGGAACAAAGTAACTTCGTTCTGACGATCAATGGAAAATGATTCATAATTTTTCTGCCCTGGACAATCAACTCCGATTGATTGAATCTGATCAACATCGAGTCTAAATTGATCAGAAGAGTTATGGCTCTTCAATCATTTGCATATTTGATTATTTTGATCAAATCACACAATAAATAGACAATAAAACTGAAGCGTGTATGGTCACCATTGTAATCATAAAATCCCTGTGTAATCAACTTTAGATTTACCAAAGCTGAGTAATATGAGGACCTACCTAAATTATCTGATCAACTTGTATACAAACTTGCACTACATAATTGATAGATCTTCTAGAAGTTGTACAATCAGATTGTAGTGTGTGTGTGTGTGGTGAGCTTTGTGGTTCTAAAGGCAGAAGGTTTTTCACCTTCATGCATTCTTTGCATGAAGATAAAATGCTTTCTATTTGCAGCACCCCCCTTATACCTACCTGAGCCCCATCTTGATCCAGCAATGTGCATAAGATCCTCGGCTGTCTGGGAACTCTCCTTCCTCATGGCTGAGACAGCAGTGGGCACCATTGGCTCCTGCTGTTGTCAATCAAAATCAGTGAGCCATTGAGGAGAGAGAGGGTCGGGCCAAGTCACGGCTCCATGTCTAAATGGACTTACACAGCTTTGGCCCAGGAGTGAGTGTGGTACCCCCACAGCAAGCTGTTTGCTGTGGGGCACTTGGCAGAAGGGAGGGGCCAGGAGTGCCAGCGAAGAGGAGGATCTGGGCTGCTCTGTGCACAACCATTGCACAGAGCAAGTTAGTATAATATGTTTATTTTTAAACAAAAAACATAGCCTAAAGTTACTCAAAATATGTAACAGGAGACAACCCTAAAGGGCCCATTAACACTTGTGTGACTTGTCATGCGACTTTGAACATGACAAGTCATTGATCGCTGTTTGTAATGGCACCCGTTCAGATTGGTGCGATTTTGAAAAGGTGCTTGCACTATTTTTGTGCGACTTTCATCCAGAGAATGTAAAATCGGATCAAAGTTGAATACATTGGAGTGATCTATAGAAGTCTATTAGTGTGATCTATCTACAGTATCTCACAAAAGTAAGTACACCCCGCGCCGTTTTGTAAATATTTTATTCTATCTTTTCATGTGACAACACCGAAGAAATGACACCTTGTTACAATGTAAAGTAGTGAGTGTACAGCTTGTATAACAGTGTAAATTTGCTGTCCCCTCAAAATAACTCAGATGTTTTGGAACATTTCCCATGATGCTCATGCACTCTGCTGTGTAATTGAACATCATGGGAAATGTAGTTCCAAAACATCTGGGGTGCCAAAGTTTGCCATCACTGGTCTAAACCGTTGGCAACAAAAGTGAGTGCACCCCTAAGTGAAAATGTCCAAATTGGGCCCAAAGTGTCAATATTTTGTGTGGCCACCATTATTTTCCAGCACTGACTTAACCCTCTTGGGCAGGGAGTTCACCAAAGCTTCACAGGTTGTCACTGGAGTCCTCTTCCACTCCTCCATGACATCACTGAGCTGGTGGATGTTAGAGACCTTGCGCTCCTCCACCTTCCGTTTGAGGATGCCCCACAGATGCTCAATAGGGTTTAGGTCTGGAGACACGCTTGGCCAGTCCATCACTTTTACCCTCAGCTTCTTTAGCAAGGCAGAAGTCGTCTTGGAAGTGTGTTTGCAGCGGCGGCTGGTGCATGAAGGGCGCATGGGCGCCGCCTCCCCGCCGCGGAGAAGGAAAAAAAAGTCAGCCCCGCCCCCCCGCGGGAGGCGCCGGTACATTGACTTTTCGTTTTTTTTTTCCTCGGCTCCTTGCTGTCAGCTGACAGCAAGTAGTGAGCCCATTGGTCAGCCATTAAAGTCTATCTGTGTGCGCTGAACAAGCGCACCGACATAGGCTGATTGGCTGCCCTGAGCCATCAGAGCCAATGACTCTCTGTCATTGGCTGCTATTGGCGGGGGCAGGACTACGGTGGACGTGCTGCCTGTGTGATTACTCACACAGGCACAGCACTTCAGAGCACACTGAGTGTCAGCATGCTCTCTGCTAGCGCTGCCTCTGCATCTCTCAGCCCGCTTTTCTGTTTGCCAATCTCTGCAACACTGCCAGTGCCAGCCTGAGCCTGCCTATTAGATGGGGTAAGTGCGGGACTCGTCCCGACCTCGGGGGGGGGGGGGGGGTGGCTGGCTGTTTGTTTAGGCTGGTGACTGTATGACTGTATACCCTACCTGGGGCCCTGAATACTGCTATCTGGCACCCTGAATACTGCTATCTGGCACCCTGTATACTGCTATTTGGTACCCTGTATACCCTACCTGGCACCCTGTATACTGCTACCTGGCACCCTGTATACCCTACCTGGCACCCTGTATACTGCTATCTGGCACCCTGTATACTGCTACCCAGCACCCTGTATACTGCTACCCGGCACCCTGTATACCCTACCAGGCACCCTGTATACTGCTACCCGGCACCCTGTATACCCTACCTGGCACCCTGTATACTGCTACCTGGCACCCTGTATACCCTACCTGGCACCCTATATAATGCTACCTGGGGCTCTGTATACCCTACCTGGCACCCTGTATACTGCTACCTGGTACCCTGTACACCCTACCTGGCACCCTATATACTGCTACTTGGCACTCTATATACTGCTACCTGGGGCTCTGTATACTACTATCTAGGACCCCTGTATACTGCTATCTGGGACCCCTGTATACTGCTATCTGGGGCCCCTGTGTACTGCTATCTGGGACCCTGTATACCAGGCCTGTACTGGCCATCGGGACTACCGGGAGTTTCCCGGTGGGCCGATGGCTCAGTGGGCCGGCCTCGTCCTCACAGGGTCCCCGCGATCTACCCGTCAATCACCGCCAGTCAGCTGACGCCTGACGGGTAGATCGCGGATTCAACTGCAGAGAAGCGCAGGGAGCGGCTGTGTATGAAGTTCTCATTGATGTCACGCTGCTCCCTGGCGGCCCCGCCCCCTCCTCTCTCCTCGTCCATTCTAATTGGCTTGTAACATCACCTGGGATGGATGAGGAGAGAGGAGGG
>BLSH010540780.1:1101728-1113332 GCA_018402905.1 Glandirana rugosa
AACTAACACTTAAAAACTTAGATTACACCTATGTATATACCCACGTGTAAAAAACGTGATCTTGTGAAATTCATGTCATAGAGTGTTTTCACTCATGTGGGGAGTGTAAAAACATTTATAAAATAATATAGAAAAGTACACTGTTGTGACTTCTTTACTGTTAAACGATGTTACATTTCATCACTCACACGTCGAACATATTGCCACATTTAAACGACAGGGGAGTTTTATTGAGTTGTGTGTCGGTAATTACAGATTTGGAGACCATTGTTTTCAGGAAAATGGCTAACTGGGCCCAATTTGGACATTTTCACTTAGGGGTGTACTCACTTTTGTTACCAGAGGTTTAGACATTAATGGCTGTGTGTTGAGTTATTTTGAGGGGACAGCAAATTTACACCGTTATACAAGCTGCACACTCACTACTTTACATTGTAGCAAATTGTCATTTCTTCAGTGTTGTCACATGAAAAGATATAATAAAATATTTACAAAAATGTGAGGGGTGTACTCACTTTTGTGAGATACTGTACTTAAAGTGTTCTAGTGCAAAAAATGTGCACCCATATATGTATCCACATTAGATTCAAAAATTCACAATCAACAAAACATATATCCAAAAAAGTCCCTAAAAAATATTATTAGCAATCTTAGTGATTCATAATTCAACAAAAAATTATTCACACAAAAGTCTCTTCAAACTTTCTTTTTAATGATCCCTTTATGCTTCCATATGTGATCCACCACCAGTAAATATCCGAAATGAACTCACCGACTCTTGTTGCTGGTAAGATTATAAATATAAACCATCTCAAAACGCCTTCCCTGGGACTACAGGTGTTGGTACCACGCAGTGGTTTGCTAGCTCGCGGTGAAGTGTATAACCAAAGCTACTTCGCTTATATATTACACACATGCCTATTTCTCTGTGTCAGCTGTGAAACTTGTAAATGTGATAAACTGGAATTTTTAAAAAAGATTTTATGCCATGTGAACTTTTTCCTCTCTCCTATGTCAGCACAATTGGTTCCACTGAGAGATCATTTGTCTATTGGGAAACAGCAGAGGATCACATCACAAGGATTACTGCAGAGCATTGCTCCCTGAATAGGAAAGGCGTTTTGAGATGGTTTATATTTATAATTTTACCAGCGACACGAGTCGGTGAGTTCATTTAGGACATTTATTAGCGGTGGATCACATATGGAAGCATAATGGGATCTTTAATAAGAAAGTTGAAGAGGCTTTTGTCTGAATATTTTTGACTTGAATTATGAATCACGAAGATTGCTAATAATAATTTTTTGGGCCTTTTTTTGGATGCTTTAGATATGTTTTGTTGATTGTGAATTTTTGAACCTAATGTGGATACATATATGGGTACACATTTTTCCACAAGAGCACAGGGCTTTCTACACTCACTGTTGTTTCTAACTACAGAGTATTTAAAACATTGCAACAAAATAATTACACAGATGCAAATAACTATATTTAAATAGAAACACTTTATTGAACTCATACAGGAAAAATAAAAAAACAGTTTCCCCTTGCACAGCACTGTCATCCTGTCGAATACATGAGAATGTGTGACTCTGTCCATTTAAAACTGGAAACACGAGGTTCAAGGGAGAGCACATAAAAGGATAAGGTAGCAATAGCCTACTGGGGTGGCTACTGCTTGGAGAATCTTCTACCGAAGGGTTTAATACTTTCTGGTGAGTAGGCCAATCCGGTTATATCTGACAATTGTATGAAAACTGGACCAGGAGGCAGCTCTGCAGAGCAGTTCAAGCAAACCACTACTTCTTCCAGGAAATCAAGAAGAGATCTCCTCTTCCCAATCCCACCCATCCAAGGTCCACTGTCCCCGAGGGAGAATCTAAACTGGATATCATGAAAGGTTCCTCCAACTAGCGCAAAGGCCTTGCAATATCAATGTTCCATACCTCCCAGCTGGCCCGGATTCACCAGGACCGCTCCGGTCTTGGTGATTCTGGGCTGAATCCTGCAGTGGATCCCAGTTATGGCACTTGACTCCACTAATTCCCGTTAGGTGAGCGCCGCACCACAATGCAGCGGGCAATTTTTAAAGCAGTGCATATGATGTCACTGTCTCAACCTCTGGAGACCAGACAGCCTCAGGTGAGTGAACTCTCCCCTCTCTCTCTTCCTTCCATCTAGTCCTTCCATGTGTCATAGTTACCCCTCCTTCCTGCCTTCCATGTACCATAGTGATCCTTCCTGTCTTGTATGTGCCATAGTGATCCTGCCTTCCATGTGCCATAGTGATCCTTCCTACCTTCCATGTGCTGTAATGATCCTTCCTTCCTGTCTTCCATGTGCCATAGTGATCCTTCCTGTCTTGTATGTGCCATAGTGATCCTGCCTTCCATGTGCCATAGTGATCCTTCCTACCTTCCATGTGGCGTAATGATCCTTCCTTCCTGTCTTCCATGTGCCATAGTGATCCTTCCTGCCTTCCATGTGCTAGAGTGAACCTTTCTGGGGCATTTTGTGTGCATTTCCTGCACTGCATGCAAGCATGCCACCCTTGTAAGATGCACACGGGTACCATTCATTTTTCATGGCAGTGTGTTTGCGGCCACCAAGCCACATGGTGCTGCAGTACTATGCAGTTTGGTGTGGTAGGATTTGAAAAAGTAGTGCTTTGCAGAGCGTCTGCATTCACTTGAATGGGTGGTGGTCAGTGGGCAGTAGTGCCTGCCAATGCATGAGGGGATATAACTCCTGCCCCAGCCACAAACCAAAGCATCGCAGCTGCAGCATATGTACACCCCCGGCTGCTGCCTCTGCAGCTAAAGGGGAGCACTTGTTGAGGTGGTAAAACCCTGTGATTGAACCATGGCCTACAACAACTAATGTGAATGAGCCCCAAGTATTATGTTTCATATTTCTGACATTTGAGATAAGATTTCCTTCTAATGTTTATTTGTTCAAGCAATGCTGCACTGTATATAGCAACTAAGCTCAGCTTCTGTTTAATCATCCCTCTTTAAGCCACTCCCACTGTTGGGCACAGCTTGACCACAAGGCCTCATACACACGGGTGTTTTTTGCAGCTCTCCATGTTATTCAATGGCCCCCTAAAAACACAGACGTTTTTGAGCCGTAGAGGGCATCGGCGTTAGCGAGCTGTAAATAGAACGCGGGAACAGCACGTTGCGAGGCTGTAGTGCTTTGGCGTGTTTGACTCTAAAACGGCAAAATGCTCACTAACGCCGTATCGCCGTTAACTGGCTTTTTTAGGTTAGAAAATAGCAGAGGAATGTTTTTTTTTAAAAAAAAAGCCTATTGACACTGATGCTCACTAACGTGCATTAATGCTCACTAACGCTGATGCAAAACGCCGATTTTTCCCTGACTTCGGGCCCGATGTTTTGCTTATTTTTTCCATACGCCCGTGTGTATGAGGCCTGATGATCATTTGCTACTATATGCTACATGTACTGCAGTACTTATTCTTTGTCTCCATTCCAGGGGTCCTCAGGTTCTTCATAATCCTCTATTTTAACCTCTCTATTTTCAGTGTATACAAAACCAAATATATTGGAAGTATTTATCTAAATGATTGTGTTGAAGTTTATATGAATCCCTGAGACTTAAGCTTGTGGCACAGCAATCAAAACATATTATATAGGTACAAGGCAGCCCAGGATTTGTTAACCATTATCCTTAAGCCCCGCCCACTATGTTTGGCCTCACCCACATTTTTGCTGCAGCATGCTACGTGTACCGCAGGTCCCTGTCTCCCTGAAATGTCCCTCATTCTCAAGTTCAAAAGTTGGGAGGTATGATGTTCCGATGTTGGTCCTGCTAGGCCTAACAGCTGAGGCAGCAAGTCTGAGCTTGCTCTTTTATAGTCTATGACAGTGTTTCTCAACATATCTATGAGATGCTACACCACTTAAAAAGTATGTAAAAGTTTGAGGCACCCCAGTCTAAAATGTAAAAAACGTAAATGTTACTTATGAATGGGAAATCTGAGCCTGGGACAATGCACACAACTGCACTAATGAAATTAACTTCATATCAGACCCCCTTCATATAAGAAGTTCCCTATCACAGAGCCCCCCCAATCACACAGTTTTCTCCTCATATCAAAGCCCTATCCTTTGGCTCCAGCAGTGTGGCAGAGGGTGGGAGATAGAGGAGGTGGAGTTCCATCTTCTCCTGAATGTTGGGGGGCCCTGTATGCCATCTGCCCTAGATCAGGGTCATGCAATATCATGGTAGGGGTAGGCCAGCTGTCATTGCTATAGCAATGAATGATGGTGCCTGTTCTGGTCCCAAAGCGTCATTGGTTGTTCTGGTGTTGACAACAGGCCACCTGCACCATGGCAACACAAACTGGGTAACATACTCACGCCACCCTGGGTGAACCGTGCATGAGAGACACTGGTCTATGAGCCTTATGTTTCCTGTTTTGAAGTTGTCAGAGCCGTCGTATTTCATGTGCTGCCCTAGGAGATGATTGAGGGTAATAAGCCAATATTAAGATTTTGCTGTACGTTATTCTTTTTATCATTTACTGGTTTCACAGACTATACTATTTATTTTTTCTCTTTAACAATATAAAACTGAGCACTGTTGAATCTAGTTTTTAAAGATGATATTTCTGTTATTTGAAAGGCAGACACATCAACCAACCAGGAGTGACATTAGCAATAACGGTGCAATGAGGTGGAGATGTATGCGTTTTTGTATCCTGTATCTACTTAAAAGGTAAAAGCAGGCTGCTGCACACACACAACGCAGTTAGGTAAATTCTGCTACCAAAGTGCGTATTATGCCAGTCTTTGTGGACTGTACACACACATGGATAACAGGTCTTCTTAGATGCACCAAACACCTACATGACATGCAGGCTCTTCTGCTGATCTTCTCTAGGGGTGAGCAGTCCCTGGAGATACAGATTGGCCCCTGGAGATACAGACTTCTCCAGCGGTGAGCAGTCCCCGGAGATACAAACTGGTTGATGTCAGGATCGTGCTTGGCATGAACACACTATGAATGAAGGGCGCCATGGTGACACTTCAAATTAAATGTAAGAATTGCAGCCTGACCAGCTTTTTTTTTTTCATTGTCTGGGACACAGATCCACTGCAAGGGAGGATTGGGAAAATTATCATACCGTAATTTTCCTTTCCTGGAGGCCCATCATGTCAGCCTATGTATGGGCCAGGTCCTCCCCTCTGACCCCCATAGGACAACCCACAAAATAAAAGGAGGGCTTCCCTATACTCCTACGTTCCTAAACCACCTCGCGACAGAACATCAGGGCGGGAAACCCTAGGCTGACATGATGAGCCTCCAGGAAAGGAAAATTACAGTAAGTATGATAACAATTTTCCCTATTCCTGGAGCTCATCATGTCAGCCTACGTATGGGATCTAACTAGCATACAAAAAACAGTGCGGTAAAAAATAACCACACATCACTCCAACTCAATGACCAGAAAACCTGTATTATATTAGACAGAAAGAGCGGAGGTCAGCGCCGAATTGCCCAATGCCCAAGCTGGGCCGTACATTACATCTAAGCGATAATGAGCAATGAGAGTGTTTGAATACTTGGATTACCAGGATTTGGATATGGATTACCAGGATACTAGATGGGGCCATTTGATCAATTTTAGGACTTACTGATAGATAACCAGTTATTTTCCAGCTTGAAATTCTGCGTTCTCTGCAAATACGTTGAAAAAATTACCTAAAAATTGCGTCCACTCTTGACCAATCTTCCTGTCCCGAAACTGCACCACTTCCAAACTTATATGAGGAAAGGTCCACCTTTTGAAGAAAAGATGGAACTGGATTAAGAACCTCTGTCTTGAAACGGCTCAAAATATGGAGACCTGGCTGAGAAAGCTTGGATTTTTCCGAGACACGACTGGTTGTTGATTTAGCTATAAGGTTGCTTGTATGAAACCTGATCTTCTACACAATGAACCGTTAGAGCTGAAACAGATCTTTTCTACATGCTATAGTATGTAGCATTCAAGGATATCTTCCAAGATTCAAGCAGCTTCCACTGGACCTCTTCTGCTATGCCCACCTGGGCTAGCCGGCTTCTTAAAAATAACCAGGCCATCTAATTGAGCAGTATTGGAATGAGGCATGCTGTCCGAGTACCAAAGATCTCTGAAGTGCCATCAGCAGAGCTATCAACTGCCTCAATAGTGGAACAGATCATGTACAGGATTAGGGAAGTTTGAGAAAAAAACATATACAAGCCAGAAAATCCAGCGCTGGGACAGAGCATCATGACCCCTGGCTCTCGGATGGAAGAACCAGGAGAAGAACACTACCAGCTGAGCACTGACAGGAGATGCCATTAAATCCACTTGCAGGCTGCCCCACTGAGAAAACAGTTATAGGAAACATCCATTTGTTTAGATCCAGAATCCCACCCTGGGAAGGTAAGAGACTGACAGGGACAACAGATTGCACTCCGGCAACCAAAAGATGTGTGCTGCAATCTGCCCAAGGCTGCTTTCCTCCCTGATTGGACACATATGCTACTGTCTGAATCCTCACGATGGTCTTGAAATAGTGGTGCAAAGATCAGTAATGCCTCCTGTGCCGCCATCAACTCTAGAATGAGGAATCGCTCCCTTCAATCTTCCTTGAGCAAACTGGTTCTGACAGTGAGCTTGACCCTCTGCTGGAGTAAAGCAAGCTTAAAGTGTTTGAGATGCCATCAAGCCCAGGCCACTGTGGGGACTGCTGCATTCA
Source organism: Glandirana rugosa (assembly GCA_018402905.1). Classification (NCBI taxonomy): domain Eukaryota; kingdom Metazoa; phylum Chordata; class Amphibia; order Anura; family Ranidae; genus Glandirana; species Glandirana rugosa. The sequence goes on from BLSH010540780.1 coordinate 1,108,484, forward strand.
TCAATACCCTCATACAATGCCTTGCTGATATAGCAAATGACTTGTCTTCAGAGTGCGGAACATCAAGATCAAGAGGAGCATCTTTTTCTGTGGAACGAATACTTTCCCCATTGTCGTTTGAGACACCCAGAAACAACCTCTGTGAGGGAACTAGCTGGCTCTTGCTGAAGATGAGCAACCAACCAAAGCTCTATAGCATCTCCAGGGCCCTCATCCAATGATTCAGAAGCCCCCTAACTTATTTCCACTGCTTTCCATCTAAAATGCATCTCATCAGCCTTAGAAAGGAGAAATTAAAAAGCAGACATAGGTCATCCTCCTACATATATTCTTCTTTGGAAGAGTCTAAAGGTTGGTCAGCCTGAGAAAGCTATTGAGTCCAGTTACTGGCTTCGGAAGGAAAACTGGACCTTGTCAGAATAGATGACCCTTGCACAAGGCGAGTCCAAACAGCTCTTTTAGAGTGTCTTGATCTCATGCTTAATGAATTGTCATCATCTAAATCCCCGACTGTCTGAGCAAATAAGGATTCATAAAGTCATGTTCATGCGCATCTGAAGAGGGCTGCCTTTCCTGGGAAGCAGATGGGTACGGTCCCCTACCTTATTTAGTAGTGCTGGTCTTTATTCGGGGTAGGCATTTGCTTTCCTGCAGAAAAAGAAGGCAAGCAAAAACATTGAGCTTGTTCAATGACCATTAAGCAGCAGTGCAGTGCTTCCTCCATACAGAAGCTCAGTAAACCAGTAATTAGGAAAATGTCCACTCCAGCCATGATATTGCACTGCTTCTACATTGAGAGTGAGTTACACTCATATGCCGCCCCAAAGACCAGCAGCATTTGAGCACAGGGACCACATCCCAGTGGAACAGGATGGACAGCTCAAAGTTTATTCAGGTTAGATAGGAGACGTGCCAATTTCCTGGACCCGGTCCCTTCCCGGGTGAGTGGAGACAACTTCTTTTAGAGTGTATTTACATGTTTACTGAATGTGACAACCTGTTAGGCGTCGTCATCTTGTCTTTGCTTGCTTCAACCAACAGGATTCACACAGTTCTATTTCATCTGCATCTTCTCTTGGAGGAGTCTAGAAAGAGTTGATTTGCCCACAGTGTGAGTGGAAACCACTTCTTTAGAGTGTATACTCACATGTTTAATGCATGTGACAACATATTCGTTGTTGATATCTTTGTCCTTGACTGCTTACAGCAGCAGGAATCATAGTTCATTCGTATCTTCTTTTTGATGAGATTGAAGCTGATCGTTTGCCTGGGAAGCCCCCGAGACTGCATATTGCCAGAATAGGCAACCCCTCATTAGGCCAGTGGACACATTCCTTAAAGTGTATTGACCACAGGCTTAATGAACGTCACAACCTCTTAGCTGCCGCCATCTTTATCCTTGGTTGCTTAAACAAAGCAGTATTCCTGCAGTCATGTTCATCCTTAATCGCTATTAGTAAGCACCTGAATAGGATTGGTTTACCTGGAAAAAAGGCTTGGAGACTGTGTCAGAACAGGTAACCCCTTCACAGAGTGATTGGAAACACGCCTCTAGAGTGTATAGACCATGTGCTTAAACAAATGTGAAAGCCTGTTAAGTGTTGCCATCCTTATCCTTGTCTGCTTGAACCAACAGGCTTCATACATCATATACATGTGTATCCTCTCTTGAAAGAGTCTGGAGAGAGTTGATTTTCCCACAGTGTGAGTGAAAACAACTCCTTTAGGCTCCATTTACACTAGTGCGACTTGTCATGCGACTTTGGACACAAAGTCGCATGACAAGTCACAATCCATTGATCTCAATGGCACCCGTTCCCATCTATGCGACTTTGAAAATCTGCGACTTTGAAAAGGTGCCTGCACCACTTTTATGCAACTTTGGAATCACACCAGTGGAAACGTAGCCCAAGATATATAGGTGTCATAATGAAACATACAGTGCTTTGCCTGCCAAGGCATGAGTGGCACAGGACCAGCTTAAGGCCGTGCTTGATGCCTGCCAACTGGAGGGACTAAATGGTAAAAAGCCCATAGTTAATTTCTCATACACCTGAAAGAAAACCTACTTGAACGGTGTCCCTTACCTCGTTAGCAATGACTGGCTACCAGGAAGAGTTGATGCTCATGGCTTAGCAATATAAGCAAATGGCTTTGCAGCAAGCCGGCAGAAAGACAAGGTAACCATACATACATAGTCTTACTGCACAAGGACCTCTTGACCTCACTTATATCTGATAAACAGGATACTAAGCAAGAGTCATTTGGAAATTTAATATATCAAAAGTTACTCATCTACTTCAAATGATAACCCTGCCGCTTAAAAAAGCAGTTCAAAACAAATTGTATGCAATTAGAATTAGCTTGTTTGGCAATAACCCTCTAAGGGGTTAACCCCAGCTAAAGCGTGGCCGACACAGTAGATTCTCACACCTGACATCAGTACCAGGTGCTTATTGAAATAAACTCAACTATGCCAGAAGCAGGACAAGTATAAAAAAGCTTGTTCAAGACAGAAAAAAGGCAGGATCACAATAATATTCAGCAAAGTACATAGCTTACCTATAGCTAGTACAGATTTTTTATTTTTTTTCCAAAAGTAGAGTGAGGCTGGCCATACACTACACAACTCTCCAACCTCTCCCAGATCCACCTTCCACCATGCAGTGCAAGGGTGTGCCTGATTGCACACAAATTACATGGGCTATGTTTGATCTCACACTACATGGTTTTGGTAAGCTAAAGGAAAGCCAAACAAGAACTGCACAGTGCAAGGCCAGTCCCCCACCCCAATAGCCAACATGCAGCCAGCCAGGTGCCCACATTCCACCACAAGCTGTTGTGGAACTCAGACATCCCAGCTGCCATATTGGAATCTAGAGAAACATCACTGAACAAAGGAAGATGCATTACAGATGCATTACAGACAAAAAGGTAAAATCAGCCTGTACAGAGAGAGCAGAACCACGCCATGCCCCCCGCTAATAACAGATCGAACACACCATTTAGGCTGCATGGACTTGCCCGGGCACCAGGGTGCTCCTACAGGAGAGGGTTTACCTCTGTCCAGGAGCCCTCCACCTGGCGAGGCTAAACCAGGCGGGAGAGGTAGGAATCTTCAATACTTATCACTTCATAGTAGAATCATAGTGGTATTGTCTCCGGAGCGAGAAGAAAAAAGGAACGTAGGGGTATAGGGAGGCCCTCCTTTTATTCATTTAGTGGGTTGTCCTATGGGGGTCAGAGGGAAGGACCTGACCCATACGTAGGCTGACATGATGAGCTCCAGGAATTATAGTTTTCCTTGAGTAGATTCTCATTGGCTGCTGTAGATCACTTTAGTGAATCAGTGCCACTTATGCAGAAGAAGCTGCCCTTCATGATATTCTGCAATGACCAGAAAGTTACATCAAAAAATAAAAACCGATTTCCACTGGTTTCCATGTCTTACTGCAAATCACAACTATGTGCTATGCTTTTATAGTCCACCCAAAACCTTGTCTTTTTCTGCAGGGGGCAGGGTTTATTATCCGGTCAGAAAGATCAATGTGGCTGTTAAGGTTTCTGTCTCCATGTTTTATTACAGAGACTTGTAACACCATAAAGGACTTGTGTACATGGGTGATTATTCTGTTCAGAAATGCTTTTATACAATATCACATCATATGCTCAATACAAATTAGTGAATGTAAACAATGAGAATGCCACTCATCAGATTAAAGACCAGTAAGGTCTTTTGCAGGTTAAAAGAAGCGAGGAATAAAAATCAACCTGTTCGGGGATCAAAATCCCCTATCATTAGGGCTAAAGAATAAGATAAAATACATGAAGTATAAAAAAAGATAACTAATTCTAATATATAAAGTATGAAATTAAATATACAGTGGGGAAGATAATTATTCGATTCCCTATAGAGTTTGTAAGTTTGCTCACTTACAAAAAAATGAAGGGTCTATAATTTTGTATCATGTATTTTAAATGATAGACACAGAATATCAACCAAAATATAGAAAAAACACATGATACAAATGTTATAAATTGAGTTGCAGTTCTGTGAGTAAAATATGTGTTCAATCCCCTATAACCCAACAATAATTCTGGCTACAGTATGTGGTACACAGATTAGTTCTGTCAATTTAAGAAGGTGACAACCACTAACACACAGGAGGCACCGTTCTGATCAGTGGAGCTTGGATTTAGGCAATCCGTTGCTGCATCTCCCCTAGGTGCTCAGGCTTCACGAATGTCCTCCATACATTCCGATAGGTTAGCAGAATCAAAGCAAAAGATGAGCCGGCACTCTTGGGGATCAGATAATAATAAAGTGCTTTTATTCCATCGTGACAACGGCAATCAACAGCTAACGCATTTCGGCGGCAGTAATGAGCCTTGTTCACAGCTTACTTCTTAGTGAAAAAAACAACATATAAATACATTTTACAGGCTCTCATAGTCTGGTGTGTCTCCTCCCACATTTAATTGAGTGATAATCACTAATGATCTACCTGGGAGTTCAAACACTACCATACTATGGGTACAAAAATAAACACAATAAAGCTAGTATTCATGAAAAGATACAAAGTATATGTATTCACATAAAAGAAAAAGTAAAAAGATACAAAATGCTGCACATGTGTGTTAGTGTGTTATACTTTTACAGATATTGCTACTGGCAGGCGAAGGAGAGGACCAGATAACCCTTTAAATTTGTTCCTAAAAGGTTCATGTGTTTTTGCTAAATGGTCAAAATCTATAGTTCTATAGATGAAGATATGTTAATGCAATGGTAAAGGTAAATGTAAAAGTAAAGGTAAAAGAGTACTAAGGATGTTCAGAGGGGTAATGGTTA
>BLSH010540780.1:1114341-1125007 GCA_018402905.1 Glandirana rugosa
CGTACCTCCACGAGGCGTACCTAGCCCTGTATCTCTCTTATCACGTCTGGCCCCACACCAAGAGACGGTCCGCTCGACTTTGAGACCCGCTGTACAATAGGGGGTCAGAAAAAAACAGGTTTGTCGGATCGGTCTGGACCGACGTGCAGGTTCCGAGTATGGGTACACCGTGTGGCTGTACAGCAAAAACACCCTTTGTATTTTTCAGTTCTCTACAGTTTAGTATACGTTTATTATTCCATAAATTGGTGAGGTCCAGGCGCGATATCGGCTTCATGCCGAGGTCGCCGCGCCTGGAGCGTGCGCAGTGGAGGACGTCCATGGACGTCCTCCGGGCATTTCAGGTCCGCGCTGGAGCCGTACTTCGGCTATAGCGCGGACCTGGAGTGGTTAAATACCTTATTATTTGCATATGATTTGACATCTCTTGACTTTTTATGTTTCCCACAAAAACGACATGTCGGTGTGCCACATGGGTATGAGCCTTGGACGTGCAGCCAGGTCTGGCTAGGCTGTTTGGACAAAAAAAGACTGGGGGATAACATGTCGCCCAGAGTTTCAGCTCGCCTGGCAGAGAACCACACCCCGGTCTGCACTATTCTCTCTATGTCCCGATCCATGCGGAGCACCTCCATGCGTTTTTGAATTATACTTCTAATCTGGTGGAACTCCTTGGAGTATGTGGTCACAAAGAATAGAGAATTTCAGTCCATCTTCTTATTTATTTTACTCTTTCCTGATTTAGTAAGGTCTGTCCTCTTTCTATCTTTTGCTATATTTTCTGCTTTCAAAATGTCTTTACTGTTATAGTTACGTGCTTGGAGTCTAGAGGAAATGTTCTGACATTCCCGGGAAAAACTTTCTTCCTCAGAGCAATTCCGCCTGGCTCTAATGAATTCTCCCACGGGGACCGATCGCACCGTATGTGCAGGGTGGCAACTAGTGGCCAAAAGGATTGTATTCTCTGCACATTCTTTGCGATAAGTCTCAGTGTGGACCCTACCAGAGTTGCAATCCGCCTGCAAAACAATATCCAAAAATTCAATCCGATTGGGAGTGGTGTTAAAGGAGAACTCCAAGTTTAGGGAATTCTTGTTGGTATATTCAATAAAAGAGATTAACTCCTCCATTGTGCCCTGCCACACACACAGGAGGTCGTCGATGTAGCGACCAAACCACCTCAGCTGGCTCCTGAAAGGGTTGGCATTGGAGAAGATATACATCTCCTCCCACCAACCCATATACAGGTTAGCCAGCAAGGGTGAAAATTTGGCCCCCATCGACGGCCCTTTACACTGCAGATAGAAAGTGCCATCAAAGAGAAAATAATTATGATGCAGTAAAAGCTCAACGGTCATCATTAGAAATTCCTTCAATTCTCTCTGGTAAAAGCTATAGTGTGTCAGATGATGTTGTAGTGCCTCTAATGCTAAATGTTGTGGGATGCAGGAGTAAAGTGCTTTGACATCCAGTGTAACCCAAATGAAGTTCTCCTCCCATGTGAAATCTTGTATGCTGTTCAAGACTGTAGTGGTGTCCTTGATGAACCCTGGGAGTCTGGTGACTAGTGGCTGTAAATAGTGGTCAACCCAGTGTCCCAACCTCTCAAACAGGGACACTATACCTGCCACTATGGGGCGTCCCTGCATATTGTTCTTTTTTCAAAATTGTCGCTCTTGGTTTTGTTTATAGCGCAAAAAATAAAAACCGCAGAGGTGATCAAATACCACCAAAAGAAAGCTCTATTTGTGGGGAAAAAAGGACATCAATTTTATTTGGGTACAACATCGCACGACTGTGCAATTGTCATTCAAAATGCGACAGCGCTGAAACCTGAAAATTGGTCTGGGCAGGAGGGGGGTTTAAGTTCCCAGTAAGGAAGTGGTTAAAGTCAAAAGAGCAGGGTTTATCTTCCAAGCCTTCTTGTGGGCAAATATCTCCTACAGTCTCTAATTCAGGTTCATTCAAAAAGTGTTTTCTCAGAACAACATTTCTTATGAATCGATTTACATCCAATAAAGTAGAGAACACATTAAAGTGCTGAGTGGGGGAGAAAGAGAGACCTTTAGATAAAAGGGACAGTTCGGCATCAGAAAGCGTGACATTGGAAAGATTAATAACCTTAGGTACATTACAATTTAAGAAGGTGCTCCTAACGACAACTCGTTATGTGTTTAAAAGGGATCCTCCCAGAACTACACGGGAGGAGCTTGTGAATGATCTTAAAGCAATTGGGACCACGGTCACCAAACAAACCGTTGGTAACACAATACGTAGCCATGGATTGAAATCCTGCTGCGCCCGTAAGGTCTTCCTCCTCAAGAAGTCCCATGTAAAAGGTTCATCTGAAGTTTGCCAATGAACATCTAAATGATTCAGAGGATTGAGAGAAAGTACTGTGGTCAGATGAGACCAAAATTGAGCTCTTTGGCTTTAACTCAACTTGCCGTGTTTAGAGCAAGAAAAATGTTGACTATGACCCTAAGAACATCATCCCTACAGTCAAGCACGAAGGTGGAAACAATATTCTTTGGGGCGGTTTCTTTGCTGAAGGTACAGACTGACTTTGCCACATTGAGGGGCTAATGGACAGGACCATGTATTGTAAAATCTTGGATGAGACCCTTCTTTTAGCTTAGCTATGGGTCTTAAAATACACAATTCCAGAAAAAAACAGCTTTGAAACCCCCCCCCCCAGAAATAATAAACATTTTCCCCCCACTCTTTTTTACAGATCTTCTCTAAATCCTTCAGGTTTCTTGGCTCTCACTTGACAACTCGAAGTTTCAGCTCCGTCAATAAATGTTCTATAGTGTTAAGGTCTATATGTTCATTGTACATGGGGCATGTCTAGTACATCCAGTCCTTCTGCCGGGATCCCCCCTGTCACAGTACACAGCAATTCAGCTCTGATAAATCACAGCTGCATCACCAAGAACAAAAAGAGAAGGCCCCAGCAGTAGGAGCTGTAAAAAAAAAGCAGTCTGGCAATGTTTATCAACAACATTGCTCAGCCACTAATGCAGAAAGATACAATAATACATTGGGGTAGATTTACTAAAACTGGTGCACACAGAATCTGGTGCAGCTGTGCATGGTATCCAATCAGCTCCTATCCTCAGCTGGAAGCTGATTGGTTTCTGTGCAGAAGTGAGCCTGATTTTGCACTCTCCAGCTTTAGTAAATAAACCTCATTGTTTCATTTTATGTATCTCTGTTTATCTATAGATCAAAGAGTTTAACTTCGATCTGCAAATTAAGTCAGTTTAACTTGCCGACTGTATATATAAGGCAGCAAGGCAGCTCTCCTGCACTGGATCACGTACCTAGTACATGATCCAGCACTTGCAGGTTGGGAGCGTGTAGGCGCGCCGCCGGCAGCTCACTAATCACAGAGGAGCATATCAAGGGGTACTGCAGACTCAATGTCCGCTGGCACCCGCCAATTATGCGTTACACAGGTAGAACAGCAGCCTGCCTATGTAAACAAGGCACATTGCTGATCTGTCAGCAGGGAAGACATTGATCCTGTGTTCCTGATAAGCAGGAACACGGATCAATGCCTTTCCCTAGTAAAAGCACCTCCCACAGTTTAATAAAGCAAAGGTTAGGAACACAGTTAACCCTTTGATTGCCCCTGTTAACCCCTTCCCAGCCAGTGTCATTAGTATGACAGTGCATATTTTTTAGCACTGATCACTGTATTGGTGTCACTGGTCCCCAAAAAGTGTCAGTTAGTTTCTCGACTGTCCGCCGCAATATCGCAGTCCTGCTAGAAGTTGCTGATCGGCACCATTACTAGTAAAAAAATAAATAAAAATTGCATAAAAATATTCCATAGTTTGTAGACACTATAACTTTTGTGCAAACCAATCAATATACGCTTATTGGGATTTTTTTTTACCAAAAATATGTAGCAGAATACATATTGGCCTAAATTGATGAAGAAATTAGATTTTTTACATTTTTTATTGGATATGCTTAATAGCAAAAAGCAAAAAATATTATTTTTTTCAAAATTGTTTGTCTGTTTTTGTTTATAGCGCAAAAAATAAAGACCACAGAGGTGATCAAATACCACCAAAAGAAAGCTATATTTGTGGGAAGAAAAGTACATAAATTTTATTTGGGTACAACGTCGCACAATTGTCAGTTGAAGTAACGAAGTGCCATATCGCAAAAAATGGTCTTGTCATGAAAAGGGGGGTAAAACTTCCGGAGCTGAAGTGGTTAAGCAACCTCAGAGTTAAAAAAAATTATATATTTTTTTTTAAATTAAATGTTCCTCTGTTGAACACTTTATTATCCCTTAGTTTACTCTAATCATCCCTAATTAACTCCTTATTCTCCTTCTCCTTTCATTTATAATTTTCCTGGTGATTTGTTTTTTTTCCTATTTTATTAACTAATATTTAAACTTTTTTCTGTGTTTGTTTGCTTTGTTTACACCTTTTACATATATTTACACATATCAGACTGAAAAAGCGCAAAACTGAATAAATCTGCTTTACTTCATTTGTAAATAACTTTGCAATGCTTATCAAAATCATAATTTTAGTGTTGTGTTAAACAAGGCAAATGACACAATAAAATGCACACTTTTATGAGCAATAACATAAATATTTATTTATCTTTAACCACTTGCCGTCCACCCACCGTCAAATGATGGCGGGGCAGAACGGCTATTGTTCTGGAACGACGTCATATCAATTGGGCGCGCGCATCCTGGCTCTGTGGGTGTCGGCGTATCCCCAGGACACACCGCGTCACCAACGGGGGTGAACAGCCATTGGCTATGGCTGTTTACCATGCGATCGACCGTGACGAAATCACAGCTGATCACAAATGGCACTTTCCCACATTCGCACGGCGCATGCGCGCGATCGGGAGCAAGCTGCGCGTCGGTTTCCCAGGGAACAAGCCTGTCACCGACACTGGTATCAGCCGGCGGCTTCACAGCCGATCACATGTAATGTAAACAGAGCGGTAACTCACTGTTACCAGCTCTTCTCTCCTCACACAGTTTCCAGTGTGAGGACAGAAGAGCTAGGATCAGCGAGTTACTGATCTGTAAAAGCAAAAACACACACCTGTCACTTCACTCCTGCCCCCCCATGCACCTGTCACCCAACAGTCACCCCATATGCCCCCAAAAAGTGTACCTGTCATCATAAAGTGCACCTGTCCCCCATCACCCGTCAGTGACTGTGGCCTGTCACCTGTCACCCATCAGTGACCGTGGCATGTCCCCCATCACCCGTCAGTGACTGTGGCCTGTCACCTGTCACCCATCAGTGACCGTGGCATGTCACACGTCACCCATCAGTGACAGTGGCCTGTCACCCATCACTGACCGTGGCATGTCACCCATCACTGACCGTGGCGTGTCACCCATCACTGACCGTGGCGTGTCACCCATCACTGACCGTGGCATGTCACCCGTCAGTGACCGTGGCATGTCACCCGTCACCCATCAGTGACTGTGGCTTGTCACCCGACACCCATTAGTGACCGTGGCTTGTCACCCGACACCCATCAGTTACCATGGTGTGTCAAGCACCACACATCAGTGGCCTGTCACCCAACAATGACCGTGGCCTGTCACCTGTCACCCATCAGTGACCACCGCCAGTCACCCGTGGCCTGTCACCCATCAGTGACCACCGCCAGTCACCCATCAGTGACCGTGACCAGTCACCCATCAGTGACTGTGACCAGTCACCCATCAGTGACCGTGACCAGTCACCCATCAGTGACCACCGCCAGTCACCCATAATTGACCACCGCCAGTCACCGGTCAGTGACCACCGCCAGTCACCCATCAGTGACTACCGCCAGTCACCTGTCACGCATCTATGACCACCGCCAGTCACCCTTCACGCATTAGTGATCACCACCAGACACTGGCCACCCATCAGTGACCACCGCCAGACACGTGGCACCCATCAGTGACCACCGCCAGTCACCCATCAGTGACCACCACCAGTCACCCGTCACTGACCACCACCAGACACCCATCAGTGACCACCACCAGACACCCACCAGTGACCACCGCCAGTCACCCTTCACCTATCAGTGACCACCGCCAGTCACCCATCACCCATTAGTGACCTCCACAGGTTGCCTGTCAGTGACCACCACCAGACACCCGGCACCCATCAGTGACCATCGCCAGTCACCCATCAGTGACCACTGCCAGTAACCTATCACCCATCAGTGACCACCGCCAGACACCCATCAGTGACCACCGCCAGACACCCGTCACCCATCAGTGACCACCGCCAGTCACCCGTCGCCCATCAGTGACCATCGCATCATTTTTTTCCCACTTTTCCATTATGCCTCATAGATTATACATTGGGGTGTTTACTTTCCAAAATGGGGTCATTTTGTGGGCAATTCCATTGTACTGGTGCTCCAGGACCTTCAAAATTGTAATAGGGGGTTGAGAAATGAGATGTGTAATTTATGCTTGTAGAACGCCTGAAGGTGCTAGTTCAATGTTGGGCCTCTGTATGTGGTCAGGCTATGTAAAAGTCTCACATGTGGTACCGCCATACTCAGGAGGAATAGCAGAATGTATTTTGGGGTGTCATTTTTGCTATGTACATGCTATGTGTTGGAAATATCTTATAAATGGACAACTTTGTGTAAAAAAAAAAGAGTTTTCATTTTTTCCCCACATTTTCCAAAAACTACTGGAAAAAAATGAACTGTTCAAAAGACTCATTATGCCTCAATGATTATTCGTTGGTGTGTTTGCTTTCCAGAATGGGGTCATTTTGTGGGCAATTCCATTGTCCTGGTGCTCCAGGGCCTTCAAAAATGTGATCGTCATGACATTGGATGTGTAATTTATGTCCCTAGAATACCTGACGGCACTCCCTGCATGTTGAGCCTCTGTATGTGGCCAGGCAGTGAAAGTCTCAGATATGTGATATTGCCATACTCAGGAGGAGCAGAAGAATTTGTTTTGGGGTGTAATTTGCGGTATGCATATGCTGGGTGTGAGAAATAACCTGTTACAATGACCATTTTGTGAAAAAAAAAAAATCTTTATTTTGCAAAGAATTGTGGGAAAAATTTAAAACTTCAAAAAATTCACGCCTTTTACTAAATACCTGTCTACTTTCCAAAAAGGGGTCATTTGGGGGGTATTTGTACTTTCCTGGCTTGTTAGGGTCTCAAGAAACGAAATAGGCCGTCAGTACATCAGGTGTGATCAATTTTCAATGATTGGAACCATAGCTTTTACCAAAGATAGGTAGCAGTATAAATTTTGGCCAATATTTACAAAGAAAAATTACTAATTTGCAAAATTTTATGACCGAAACAAAGAAAAAGGCATTTTTTCACAAAATGTTCAATATTTTTTTTATTTATAGCACAAAAAAAAACCCCTAGTGATTAAATACCACCAAAAGAAAGCTCTATTTGTGTAAAAAAAAGGACGCAAATTTCATATGGGTACAGTGTTGCATGACTGAGTAATTGTCATTCAAAGTGTGATAGCGCTGAAAGCTGAAAAATGGCCTGGGCAGGAAGGGGGTTTTCGTGCCCAGTACTGATGTGGCTAAAGAATACTGCTCAAAAAAAGAAAAAGTGCCATTAGTTTTATTACGTTTAATTGTGTAAGGATTGGGAAAAAAAAAATATTGTTGCAGGACAATATTCACACAAAGAAATTCTTGTTGTCCTTAAAAAAAAACAAATAAATATGTATTACATTGTTATCTTAACCAGTTGCCTACTTTGAGCGTGTTAGACGCACAATAAGCTCCTCCACTGTACACAAGGCGTGTCCTGTACATCCAGGAGACTGCCTGCACTTTCTCCTCTCTCCTGCTCGCTCCTGTGAACAGCCCCATGCAACTCGATGTCTGTAGAAAGAGGAGCTTCTGATCCTACGATTGGGAACTAATCAGATGCCTTCCTCATTGAATGATCACTGTGAAAGCCAATCACAGTAATCATGCTATGTAAACAATGACAGAAGTAACACAGTATCTGTCTGTTCCCTCACAGACAGCAATCTGTGTGGAAGAGCTGCAGCTGTTTATTGTGTGCATAAAGCATAAGTTAGCCTCCAATTAACCCTTACATTCCCCTATTTAACATGTATTTATTACTTAGCACATTCATTTCAGTAGATCACATTGTATAAGACCTATTTAGCAGTTTAATTTCCTGTTTGCTCCTTAATGTGGGGGGTTCTCCTATTAACCCCTTCCTTACCCCATCTATATATATTGTGTGTATATATATATATATATATATATATATATATATATATATATATATATACACACACACACACGCACACACATACAGTCATGCTCATAAGTTTATATATCCTGGCAGAATTTATGATTTCTTGGCCATTTTTCAGAGAATATGAATAACACAAAAACATTTCTTCCACTCAATCAACTGTGTTCACTCTGTTTAAATCATAATGACAACAGAAACTATCCAAATGACCCTGATCAAACGTTTACATACCCTGGTGATTTTGGCCTGATAACATGCACACAAGTTGACACAAAAGGGTTTGAATGGCTATTAAAGGTAACCATCCTCATCTGTGATATGTTTGCTTGTAATTAGTGTGTGTGTATAAAAGGTCAATGAGCTTCTGGACTCCTGAGAGACCCTTGCATCTTTCATGCAGTGCTGCACTGACATTTCTGGATTCTGAGTCATGGGGAAAGCAAAAGAATTGTCAAAGAATATGCGGTAAAAGGTAGTTGAACTGTATAAAATAGGAAAGGGATATAAAAAGATATCCAAAGGAATTGAGAATGCCAATCAGCAGCGTTCAAACTGTAATCAAGTGGAAAATGAGGGGTTCTGTTGAAACCAAACCACAGTTAGGTAGACCAACTAAAATTTCAGCCACAACTGCCAGGAAAATTGGTCAGGATGCAAAGAAAAACCCATAAATAACTTCAGGTGAAACACAGGACTCTCTGAAAACATGTGGTGTGGCCGTTTCCAGATGCACAATAAGGAGGCACTTGAAGAAAGATGGGCTGCATGGTTGGGTCTCCAGAAGAAAGCCATTACTACGCAAATGCCACAAAGTATCCCACTTACAATACGCCAAGCAGCACAGAGACAAGCCTCAAACCTTTTGGCACCAAGTCATTTGGAGTGATGAGACCAAAATTGAGCTAGTTGGCCACAACCATAAATGCTACATTTGGAGAGGAGTCAACAAGGCCTATGATGAAAGGTACACCATTCCTACTGTGAAACACAGAGGTGGATCGCTGATGTTTTGGGGATGTGTGAGCTACAAAAGGCACAGGAAATTTGGTCAGAATTGATGGCGAGATGAATGCAGTATGTTATCAAAAAATACTGGAGGAACATTTGCATTCATCAGCCAGGAAGCTGCGCATGGGACATACTTGGACATTCCAACATGACAATGATCCAAAACACAAGGCCAAGTTGACCTGTCATTGGCTACAGCAGAATAAAGTGAAGGTTCTGGAGTGGCCATTTCAGTTTCCTGACCTCAATATCATTGAGCCACTCTGGGGAGATATCAAACGTGCAGTTCATGCAAGACAGCCCAAGAATTTCCAGGAACTGTAGGCTTTTTGCCAGGAGGAATGGGCAGATTTACCATCTGAGAAGATAAAGAGCCTCATCCACAAATACCACAAAAGACTTTAAGCTGTTATTGACGTTAAAGGGGGCAATACACGGTATTAAGAACTGGGGTATGTAAACTTTTGATCAGGGTCATTTGGGTATTTTCTGTTGTCATTATGATTTAAAAAGAGTAAATGCAGTTGATTGATAATAAATGGCTTCAGCCAAACACTAACCATGAGTGAAACAAAACTTTTTGTGTTATCGTTCATATTCTCTGAAAAATGGCCAAGAAATAATAAATTCTGCCAGGGTATGTAAACTTATGAGCACAACTGTATATACAGTGGGGCAAAAAAGTATTTAGTCAGCCACCAATTGTGCAAGTTCTCTCACTTAAAAAGATGAGAGAGGCCTGTAATTTTCATCATAGGTACACTTCAACTATGAGAGACAGAATGAGAAAAAAAAATCCAGAATTTATTTGCAAATTATGGTGGAAAATAGGTATTTGGTCAATAACAAAAGTTCATCTCAATACTTTGTTATATACCCTTTGTTGGCAATGACAGAGGTCAAATGTTTTCTGTAAGTCTCCACAAGGTTTTTACACACTGTAGCTGGTAGTTTGGTCCATTCCTCCATGCAGATCTCCTCTAGAGCAGTGATGTTTTGGGGCTGTCGCTGGGCAACACGGATTTTCAATTCCCTCCAAAGATTTTCTATGGGGTTGAGATCTGGAGACTGGCTAAGCCACTCCAGGACCTTGAAATGTTTCTTACGCAGCCACTCCTTCGTTGCCCAAGCGGTGTGTTTGGGATCAAAGCATGATGTTTCCACCCCCATGCTTCACAGTAGGTATGGTGTTCTTTGGATGCAACTCAGCATTCTTTCTCCTCCAAACATGACAAGTTGAGTTTTTACCAAAAAGTTCTATTTTGGTTTCATCTGACCATATGACATTCTCCCAATCCTCTTCTGGATCATCCAAATGCTCTCTAGCAAACTTCAGACGGGCCCAGACATGTACTCTGGCTTAAGCAGGGGGACACGTCTGGCACTG
>BLSH010540780.1:1127821-1138579 GCA_018402905.1 Glandirana rugosa
CTTACTATTGATCACAACTCGCTTGGGCCTGACATTGCAAGCCCAGGCATGGCTTGAGTAATCTATCTCAGGATGCAGGATCAGGTCTTAAAATGTCTCAAATCTCTCCCTCACGCTTTCAGCTTCCTTTCCCAACACTAACCCAAGGAGCATGTGACTGCAGCACTACGTGACTCCAGCTTATAAAGAGGCTGGGTCACATGATGCACTGGCCAATCACAGCCATGCCATTAGTAGGCATGGCTGTGATGGCTTCTAAGGGCAAACCAGTGAAACGCTTGTTGATTGGCTGCCCTGCAGCTTCTCAACACGTGGAGTAAAATAGCAGAACCCCGGACCGAACCCGAACGATTTTTGAAATGTCCGGGTCCGGGTCCGTGCCCCGGACACCCGAAAGTTCGGTACGGACCCGAACGTTACAGTCCGGGTTCGCTCAACACTAGTTATCATTCATATTATCTGAAAAATGGCCAAGAAATAATAAATTCTGCCAGGGTATGTAAACTTATGAGCACAACTGTATATACAGTGGGGCAAAAAAGTATTTAGTCAGCCACCAATTGTGCAAGTTCTCTCACTTAAAAAGATGAGAGAGGCCTGTAATTTTCATCATAGGTACACTTCAACTATGAGAGACAGAATGAGAAAAAAAAAATCCAGAATTTATTTACAAATTATGGTGGAAAATAAGTATTTGGTCAATAACAAAAGTTCATCTCAATACTTTGTTACATACCCTTTGTTGGCAATGACAGAGGTCAAACGTTTTCTGTAAGTCTCCACAAGGTTTTTACACACTGTTGCTGGTAGTTTGGTCCATTCCTCCATGCAGATCTCCTCTAGAGCAGTGATGTTTTGGGGCTGTCGCTGGGCAACACGGATTTTCAATTCCCTCCAAAGATTTTCTATGGGGTTTAGATCTGGAGACTGGCTAAGCCACTCCAGGACCTTGAAATGCTTCTTACGCAGCCACTCCTTCGTTGCCCAAGTAGTGTGTTTGGGATCAAAGCATGTTTCCACCCCCATGCTTCACAGTAGGTATGGTGTTCTTTGGATGCAACTCAGCATTCTTTCTCCTCCAAACATGACAAGTTGAGTTTTTACCAAAAAGTTCTATTTTGGTTTCATCTGACCATATGACATTCTCCCAATCCTCTTCTGGATCATCCAAATGCTCTCTAGCAAACTTCAGACGGGCCCAGACATGTACTCTGGCTTAAGCAGGGGGCCACGTCTGGCACTGCAGGATTTGAGTCCCTGGCGGCGTAGTGTGTTACTTTGGTCCCGGCTCTCTGCAGGTCATTCACTAGGTCTCCCCGTGTGGTTCTGGGATTTTTGCTCACCGTTCTTGTGATCATTTTGACCCCACGGGGTGAGATCTTGCGTGGAGCCCCAAATCGAGGGAGATTATCAGTGGTCTTGTAGGTCTTCCATTTTCTAATAATTGCTCCCACAGTTGATTTCTTCACACCAAGCTGCTTACCTATTGCAGATTCAGTCTTCCCAGCTTGGTGCAGGTCTAAAATTTTGTTTCTGTTGTCCTTTGACAGCTCTTTGGTCTTGGCCATAGTGGAGTTTGGAGTCTGACTGTTTGAGGTTGTGGACAGGTGTCTTATACTGATAACGAGTTCAAACAGGTGCCATTAATACAGGTAACGAGTGGAGGACAGAGGAGCCTCTTGAGAGCCGGTTCACACTGAGGCGACTTGTCAGGCGACTCGAGTCGCCTGACAAGTCGTCCCCATGCAGTGCAATGGAACCGTTCTCATAGGAGCGACTCAGGTCACTCCGACTTAGAAAAAGGTTCCTGCACTATTTTCGGGACGACCTCAGCGCGACTTGCATTGACTTCTATGTAAAGAAGTTTCCTTGCAAGCCGCGCTGAGGTAGCCTCGAACGGTGCGACTTGCTTTGCCCTGCAAGTCGTGCCGCCTCAGTGTGAACCGGCTCTAAAAGAAGAAGTTATAGGTCTGTGAGAGCCAGAAATCTTGCTTTTTTGTAGGTGACCAAATACTTATTTTCCACCATAATTTGCAAATAAAATCCTTAATAATCAGACAATGTGATTTTCTGGATTTTATTTTTCTCATTCTGTCTCTCATAGTTGAAGTGTCCCTATGATGAAAATGACAGGCCACTCATCTTTTTAAGTGGGAGAACATGCACAATTGGTGGCTGACTAAATACTTATTTGCCCCACTGTATATATACATATACACTGCTCTAAAAAAATTAAATTAACACTTTTAAATCAGAGTATAGCATCAAGTCAATTAAACTCCTGGGATATTGATCTAGTCAGTTAAGTAGCAGAGGGGGTTGTTAATCCATTTCAGCTGCTTTGGTCTTAATGAAATTAACAACAGGTGCACTAAATGGGCAACAATGAGACAACCTCCAAAACATAAATGGTTTTACAGGTGGATGCCACTGACATTTTTCCCCTACTTTTCTGACTGTTTTTCACTAGTTTTGCATTTGGCTAGGGTCAGTGTCACTACTGATAGCATGAGGCTATACCTGGACCCTATGGAGGTTGCACAGGCAGTCCAACTCCTCCATGGTGGCACATCAATGCGTGCCATTGCCAGTAGGTTTGCAGTGTCTCCCAGCACAGTCTCAAGAGCGTGGAGGAGATTCCAGGAGACAGGCAGTTACTCTAGGAGAGCTGGACTGGGCCGTAGAAGGTCCTTAACCCATCAGCAGGACCGGTATTTGCTCCTTTGTGCAAGGAGGAACAGAATGAGCACTGCCAGAGCCCTACAAAATTACCTCCAGCAGCCCACTGGTGTGAATGTCTCTGACCAAATAATCAGAAACAGACTTTATAAGGGTGGCCTGAGGGCCCGATGTCCTCTAGTGGGCCCTGCGCTCACTGCCCGGCCCGTGGAGCTTGACTGGCATTTGACATCGAACACCAGAATTGTCAGGTCTGCAACTAGCACCATGTGCGTTTCACAGATGAGAGCAGGTTCACCCTGAGCACATGTGACAGTCATGAAAGGGTCTGGAGAAGCCATGGGGAATGTTATGCTGCCTGTTGCCTGTAACATTGTTCAGCATGACCAGTTTGGTGGTGGATCAGTGATGGTCTGGGGAGGTATATCCATGGAGGGAAGCACAGACCTCTACAGGCTAGAAAATGGCACCCTGGCTGCCATTAGGTGTCGAGATGAAATCCTTGGACTCGCTGTCAGACCCAATGCTGGCGCAATGAGTCCTGGGTTCCTCCTGGTGCACGACCTCATGTGGCGAGAATATGCAGCCAGTTCCTGGAGGATGAAGGAATTGATACCATTGAATGGTCGCCTGACCTAAATCCAATAGAACACCTCTGAGACATTGTTTCGGTCCATCTGACTCCGCCAGGGTGCACCTCAGTCTGTTCAGGAGCTCAGTGATGCCCTGGACCAGATCTGGGAGGAAACACCCCAGGACACCATCCATCATCTCCTTAGGAGCATGCCCCAACATTGTCAGGCATGCATACAAGCACGTGGGGGCCATACAAAACTACCATAAGTTGCTGCAATTCAATTTCAGCAAAATGGACTAGCCTGCTGCATCATTTTTCACTTTGATTTTCAGGGTGTCTTTGAATTCAGGCCTCTGTAGGTTGATCATTTTCATTTCCATCAAATGATGTGGCATCCTTTAGTTTTTAACACATTTCCCAGTTCAGATCAGTTAAGATATCCAGCATGATATTTTTCCCCATTGAGATCTGATGTGTTTTCAAAGAATTCCTATATATTTTTTTTAGCAGTATATATATATATTATTATTTTACATTAAATATTTACAAAACATAAAAAAAATATTCCTTTTGTAAATAACTTTAAAATGCTTTGTAAAATTGTAATTTTTAGCGCTGCAGTAAACATACCAAGTACCAGAATAAAATGTATGTTTTCTACACAGTAATGCTACTTGTGTTCAAAATATTGCTGATCATACTTAACTCTTCTTCCATTTAAAAAGCAAATACATTTAACAACATTTCAGAGGACACTAGGATCACAAGAAAGCCCTATTTGTCCCCTCAAAATGTATGTATGTATCAATTCTGTATCATAAGTAATTACAAAGTTAGTCTCATGAATAGACACATAGCAGAAATGTTATATGTCTGGTCCATAGGGGGGTAAACAGGTGTGAGAGCTGAAGTGGATATGTGATGACAAAATTATTGCAGAATAAACAGACTCATGGTATAAATTTGAAAATTGCTCTGGTCCATAAGGGGTAAACAGGTGTGAGAGCCAAAGTGGTTAAGAAAGGTAGAAGTCCTATTCAGGGCTACAGATTACTTGATTGTTGTTAGGCTCCTTTGACACCGGGGCCGCCCGAGCGATAGCGGTAAAACACCGCTAATTTGCGGCGCTTTACCGCTCGATATAGCGGCGCCGGCGGCAGTCCACTTTAAACCCCCACAAGGGGTTAAAAGTGCCGGTTAGCGGCGCTACCGAAGCAGTGTTCTGTGCTTCGGGAGCGCTGCCCCATTGTTTTCAATGGGCAGAGGTGGTATAGGAGCGGTGAATACACAGCTCCAACACCGCTGCAAAGATGCGGCTTGCAGGACTTTTTCTACCGTCCCGCAAGCACACCGCCCCAGTGTGAAAGCAAAGTCAATGGCCCCATAAAAATGCTGACATTTTTGAGCTGTAGATGGCGTCGACGTTAGTGAGCGGTAAATAGAACGCGGAAGCAGCGCGTTCCGAGGCTGTAGCGTTTTGACGTTTTTGCCGCTGAGCCGGCGAAACGCTCACTAACGCCGTACCGACGTTAACCGGCGGTTTTGACGCCGGCGGTTTCAGGTTAAAAAATAGCAGAGGAATGTTTTTTTCAAAAAAGCGCCTATTGATGCCGTCACTCACTAACGCTCATTAACGCCGATGCAAAACGCAGATTTTTCCCTGATGTCGGGCCCGACGTTTTGCTTATTTTTTTCATACACCCGTGTGTATAAGGCCTCAAAGTTGGAGTAAACTCCCATGCATGATTTTTACCTATAGGTAAGCTTATAATAAAGCTACCTATAGGTACCGTAAATATCTCCTAAACGTGCACTGTTTAGGAGATATGTACTTAAAGTGGTTGTTAAGCCACTATTATATACAATTCATACAGTTCTCGCTGTTTAATAATGTAAGGTGCCCCAGTGTCTGTGCGTTGTGAAAAAAAAAAAGCAGCTATATACATGATTCCAGAGCACCGCCCGGTGCTCACGTGACCGGCGCCTCTCTCCTCTCTTGGCCTGACAGCTGCAGTGGGCGGGGCTGAGAATGCCCAGCTGACATCAGTCAGGAGGAGAGAGGCGGCCAGCTCTGCAATCAGTTATATAGCAGCTTATTTTTATAAGGCACATACACAGGGGCAGCTTACATTATTAAACAGAGAGGATAGTGTAAAAAATTAACAAATTTCAGCAGCAGAAGAGGGCGGGCAGGGACATGGAGCTGACAGGCAGGGAGGGAGGGGGGAGAGGGCGACAGAGGAGGACCGGAAATACAGCGGATGACAGAAGCATGTAAACTGACCACAGTGTCAGGGCTCAGAAGCATGATAAACCGTGGTCAGTTTACAGGGTGGGGGGAGGGGGGCAAAACTAGGCAGGATTAGCCAGGTATTTCAGGTGATATAGGGGGCCAAGTTACACAGCACAAGCACTGAGCTGTTTGACATGCTTTAAAAGAACAGGATCCATTTTTTTTTTAGGGTAGCATACCTGTGCCGTTCCTTCAGAGTTCTGTGCCATAAACGTCAGCTACCATGCGCATGTGTGGGAGCCACTCACACAGCCGGAGTCTGCGAACCCAGAAGGAAGACCAGGTGAAAATGGAAGCACCTTCAGTGGCGACAGTGCGCCGCTGGAGGGCTTAGTTCTAAGGGACGTTTCACATAATGTGCTGGTATGCGATGCATACCAGCACATCATGGCATTGCTTTGGAGGTTTAAAAAAAAAATCCAGCGTTTTACCACCACTTTAAACAAACCATGGTGGCTTTGATTTACTTGTGTTGGTTTAAACTTGCGTTTAGTCAAATTAGGATTCTCTCAGAAAAAGTGAGGAGGCACCAAAAATTCTGCCCTTGACTGTAAGACCCTTCTGCTTTGTTTTTTTCTCCTTGTTTGGGAGATTCTTCTTTAATTCCTATAACCGAGACATCAGAGAAAGGAAATCTTAGTTGTCACTGGCAAAAGTGTTCTTATTAGAGGATTTTCATTTATTTCTGAGACAATTCATGTGGTACGTGGAAAACTCTGAAGTCAGCTGGAGCAAGGCCTATGATTTGATGAGACCGGAATTGAGACGTAATGCCATGTTTGGCATAAGCCAAATAGTGCACATCATAAACACACCATTCTGTCGTGAAGCTTGGCAGTGGCAGCATCATGCTCACTGCAGCAAGTACTAAAGGGCTTAGGAGGGTGAAATGAATTCAGCAGAATCCAGAAGAAAACCTGTTGTAGGCTGCAAGAAACCTGAATTTTGAGGGAAGACTTGTCTTGACTGTCAAGACACCAAGCATAAAGCCAATACTACACAAGATGGTAATGTTCTGGAATGGCTGAATCAGAGTCCAGATCTCAATCGAACAGAGAATTTTTGGCCAGACTATATAAACGCTGTTAACTTGCAATCCCTATGCAACTTGGCATAGCTGGAGCAGTTTTGCAAAGGAATGTGCAACAATTTGCAGTGCCCAGGGACCTACCTTCACAGACTCAAAGCTGTAATTTCTGCCAATGGTGCATCTGCAAAATATTGAATTAGAGTTGTATACTTCATTACAATTAGGTCACATTATTTTTCTTTACAATTTACATTTTGCAGAGATCTGTTTTATGTTACTTTGTAAAAAGAAATACTTTGAATCCACTGTCATTCAAGGTTTATGGCATTAAGATATGAACATTTCCAAGAGGGTGAATATTATTTTCTCTAGGAATTGAATGTTTCTATATCATTGTGGAACCACTATAAAATAATGATAATTGAAGACCACATGCATTCAAGCTTTGTTTCCACAATCTTCATACAACTCTCCCCCATCCTCAATTGTCAGCATAACACATAAGCAGTCCAAAAGCATGTTTTAACTTAAAACTTGGCCAACTGAAACAAACCTATACCGATAAAGAAAAAATACTCCATTGTCAGTAGTGACTGAATAACTTTATCATGTGTCTCAGTAAGTGTACTCAACAAAAATAGTCTTCATTACATCACAAAACTTTAAGTTTTCTGTACAAGGTGAATAAATTACATAGATTATTCAAGAATGGAAATGCCTCAAATGTGCGAAAGAATTACATGCAATTCAGTTCACACTCAACAAGAAAAAAAAACAACATACATTTATACCAATATATATATATTAATATAATATGCATATAATAAATCAGAATTCTCTTCTACTAAATAAAAAGAACTTAGAACTCCTCTTTGTGACATTCAGACTTTGCATCATCCAAATATACATAAAAAAACAAAAACAAAACATGCGTGACAGATGAAAAAAGCTGTAGTTATACTTCCACTTTCAATATGGTCGTCATATCAGCCGCCTTTGTCATAGTATAAATAAATAGTCCAAAAAACAAATTTTCTTTTAATAAAACTAGCCAGATCTTTTTTTTTTTAAATAAAAATTACTCAAACCAATCAGGGCATCCCGATACAGATTATGATCCAGTATCGCGGCCACAGTAGCGCAGTGACAGTAGGAAATGTCAGTTCTAGCAGCGTGTAATACAGTATTCCTTCTCAAAATGACAGTGTACAGGATAATTACAATCTCATTATACAATCAGCCTTCATCCGAACAGGCTCTCAGCTATAGACCAATCACAATAACCAGTATTCTTCGGCCAGCCTCATACTGCCTGTGGACTGATTAAAAGAAATTAAAAAGTATTTAAATGTATTAAGAGCAACAAAAAATATACTATACATATATCATATTTTTTTTTTCTTCTTTAAAGGAAACATTGCACTTTTACCATCCTAAGATTAAGGATTAATATAGAAAGGAAGTAGGGTTCAGATTAGTAGGCTTTGGTACACAATGGAAGTCACTTTAGACAAAGTATTTTGTTGAAATAATAAGAGCTGTCTAAAGTAACAGGCCATCAGCGAGATCGTTCCGGGCCGCTGCGGTGCAGCTTCGACCTTTGCTGTTCTTACAATATTGCTACAGATCCAACTAGCCTGCTTGCTTTGCCTGGCAGTAAGGCTGGAGGTCAGCAGGAATGATAACATTGTGACTGAGTCATAGGAACACTGAGTAGATACTGAGTGATGTCAATCAGGCAGGGCAGTACCTCCAGCTGGGGAGAGTTGACCGGCACAGGATTCATGTCAAAGGTTAGTGCCAGAGACACTGGAGTCAGGGAGGTAAGTTGAGAAAACACGGTAATTCTGGGCACGGCGTATCATGTCCCGGATCTCCATGTTCAGGTCCATAAGCTTTGTGCAGATATCAGTCAGGTTCTGGTTGGAGCCCACAAGAGCATATGTGCCAGTCTGTCCAAGGGTTTGGTGACGGAAGTAGATGTTCAGTAGTGTTTGAACCTCATCATCAGCACTGCTTCCAAATATGTCATTAGGCCACAGTTTCCTACAATACAAATAAGCATTAGTGGCTTATTTAGAAGTCGAACAGTGTGCTCCTCTGTCTTTCCACCCCCATACTCCATTCATAAGTTGTACTATTGCTTCCTACAATAAAAAGTGCTCAGTGAATGGAGGGGGAACTTTCATTCATCCACCAGTCCTCCATTCATAGAGTTCTTTTTATTCTGGCAAGCGAAAGTATAGCTTAAGCTTTAAATATATTTCTCAGTAGCTGCAAAGGAGTTAAACCCACTGTGTGCGCTAAATGTCTTTGCAAACTCAGATATTTCTCTTAAATATATAATGTTGACATCATCACTGTGCAAAGCGGTGGGTGTGGCCCAACAGGACCTCCCAATTCACGCTTCTTGTAGAAAATTACAGGGGGATAGATACAAATCCAGTCACCCTGCACAAGGAGAGAGAGAGAGGGAAGCATAGACTGACGATCTGGAAGAAATACACAATGGACACGAAGATTCATGCAATCATTCAACATAAACGCACAAAGCCTTTGATTTGTTTTTGGCTTTCTTACAAAAGTATGTGATGGCCCAGAACTTTATTTCCCAGTTTTTTTTGCCCTGGTTTCTGTGCATGCTCCCATGAATGTCCCTCAGACAATCTTCTGCAGAATGACTCACTGGAGGAAATTTAATTAAACTGAGAGTGCAAAATCTGGTGCAGCTGTGCATCGTAGCCAATCAGCTTCTAACTTCAGCTTGTTCAATTGAGCTTTGGCAACAAAAATAGAAATTGATTGGTTTCTATGCAGAGCTGCACTAGAATTTGCTTTCCCCAGTCTTACTAAATCAATCCCATTGTGTAGCTTTACACGCCTGGTAATATATTTTATACACTGAATAATATGTTTATTTCAGATTGGTAGTGTGGGCACAATTTCTCTTAAACCAACATTCCATAAGCAGAAACGGATAGCTGGAATTGAACTGGTTAAGTACCTTCTAGACGTTCCTCAAAGTTTTATACATCATTCCCATTACCTTTTTAGAACTTCTTAATTGGAAACAAGTTTTCCTCTCTACATTTGAAATAAAGAATTTCTTCTTATGTCACTTGGCCAGTGCTGTAATCGAAGGGGTTACCAAACACAGTTTCCCAGTTCTGACCCCAATTTAGGAAGGCCTGTCTAATCAATATTACAATCCACAATAGAATTTCTCACAGAACCCTGGTTCATTGTATTTTATCTGAGACCAGGTTTGCTGGTTTCCGATTTAAATGATTAGAAAGTTTGCATATTAGCTAAAATTGTTATGTATTGTATCGTTAAAATTGTTATAAAGTTATATTTACAGACATAAAGAGCACTATTATTAGAACCTAGACCTGTAAGGTTCTGGTGAACCTTTCTATTGGTGTTGCATGTCTAGACTCACCTGCACTGGCGAATTTGCCGTATTGCTTTCCCAAGCTCATTATTCTTCAAACATTCCAACATGGACTGTATGGCAAACTCGGTGGAACTGAAGGCGGGCTCATAAGAGGTGGCATCCATATTGAGAGACTCTGCTGCAATGTATACACTGGCTTCTTTCAGGTTCTTCTTAAGCTCATTTAGTTCTCTTGACATGTTTAACAACTGCAAGGGAAACAATGAGAAGGGCTTATGGAGAAATCATTTTCCAAAAATATCATAGAGGATTACTTCTCACAATACAATGAGATACAGTGCCTTGCGAAAGTATTCGGCCCCCTTTGAACTTTGCGACCTTTTGCCACATTTCAGGCTTCAAACATAAAGATATAAAACTGTAATTTTTTGTGAAGAATCAACAACAAGTGGGACACAATCATGAAGTGGAACGAAATGTATTGGATATTTCAAACTTTTTTAACAAATAAAAAAACTGAAAAATTGGGCGTGCAAAATTATTCAGCCCCTTTACTTTCAGTGCAGCAAACTCTCTCCAGAAGTTCAGTGAGGATCTCTGAATGATCCAATGTTGACCTCAATGACTAATGATGATAAATAGAATCCACCTGTGTGTAATCAAGTCTCCGTATAAATGCACCTGCACTGTGATAGTCTCAGAGGTCCGTTTAAAGCGCAGAGACCATCATGAAGAACAAGGAACACACCAGGCAGGTCCGAGATACTGTTGTGGAGAAGTTT
>BLSH010540780.1:1145181-1177962 GCA_018402905.1 Glandirana rugosa
GTGGGATGACACCCTTAGTATCATTCGCGTGTCTCCACGGGGGCGTGCCTAGCCGGTTACTATCTTTTTTGTTTGGAAATATTTTTTTTTTGAGATGTTTCTACGAATTTGAAACCCGAGTCTCGGGGCCCCGGTTACTGTTACAGATTACCGTCAATTTACTGATCAAGGAACATTCACGGGCCTCGGGACCTTGGTCGAGGAAGTTGCTGAACACTTTGTATACTCCACCATTGCCGATATCATCCATACCCGAAACCGTTGTCAGTTGCCACACATTTGTCTTGTTTCATATAGCGCCTCTATTTCTTTCTCGTCGGTGTAATTCCCGTCGGTTTTTTGGGACACCCGATCCCCTCTTTTAAGTTATTGTAACACATGTCACGGAACGCTTTCATAAGCCGGGGGAACTTGAAACGCTGGAAAACGGTGTAAAGTCCGAAGTTTGTATTTCTATATTTTGACATTAAAAAAACGATTCTTCACAAAAAAATTACAGTTTTATATCTTTATGTTTGAAGCCTGAAATGTGGCAAAAGGTCGCAAAGTTCAAGGGGGCCGAATACTTTCGCAAGGCACTGTACACAATGTTATTGAATTTTCTCCCCTAGCCCACAGGGTTTTTTGGCTGCCCTTAATGTGGCTGCTCTTTCTTTATCTCCGCGATATACTTTGTTCTGTTTACACACCGTTGACTGTTGCCAAAGCCCATACCTACTATAGCCGTTACCACCTCATATGTTTCACAAGTCGTTGAAGGAGCTGGTTCCAGGGCTCCGGGCACTTACAAGGAACTAGTCATTTAACTGCCATTAGACATTGTCATTGGCCCCGGGGCTCTGAGCCCAAAGTTTAAGCATCTTTGTAGAGTTTTTTTTTTATAAAGGTTTGTTTTTTCTATCATTGGCCGATCCGTGCGGGGGCACCTCTGTGCGCTTACTATGATTCCCACAGTAGGGTGCGGGGCGCCCAGAGCGATCCCTCTCGCAGATCTCGCTAATATCCTAGTTTACTTAATGTTTTGGCCCCTGTTACATGCACTCTTTTCTTTTCATGTCTTTTCTTTCTTATTCTTTTGTCTTTTTACTCTCACCACTAGAGGTCCCCCTTGCACCATTTTTACTAATGTACAGGGACAGCCATTCAGTAGGCTTTGCGGCGCCACCTGGTGGATACACAAGGCCCTGCCTGGTAGCCTGAATGTGTGGTGGAATGTAGAATATGATTCCTGGGACATGATGATGACTTCTGTTTCCATTTGAGTACCATTACACCCTGGACTTCTGTTCTTTGTCTGCCTCACTCTTCTTTATGCTACTCTCCTACTCTCTTTACCGGGTTGTCGGGACTCCCTTCCAGTTTCTACACGTACATTATCATCT
Organism: Glandirana rugosa; assembly: GCA_018402905.1. Taxonomy (NCBI): domain Eukaryota; kingdom Metazoa; phylum Chordata; class Amphibia; order Anura; family Ranidae; genus Glandirana; species Glandirana rugosa. Next base: position 1,146,564 of record BLSH010540780.1, read on the forward strand.
AGGATTCCCAATGGCCACTTTAGATTTGCTGAAGGTCTCCTCCCTTAATTGTAGGGGCTTCAATAGCCCAGAAAAACGTAGACAAATAATGCACCACTTCCACAAAAACCGCACTCAAATACTGTTACTCCAGGAAACACATTTCAGATCAGATAACATCCCTCTGCTCCCATTTAAATATTACCAAACTTGGTTTCACAGTACCAACCCTGGTGCCAGATCTAGGGGGATTTTGATTACTTTTCACACCTCCTTCTCTCCGGAGGTCCTAGACACCTTGATTGACCCACATGGTAGATATATTTTTTTGAAAATTTCCTATCAGCAAACAATTTACACTATTGTTAATCTTTACTCCCCTAACCAGGACCAATACAACTTCCTCTCCTCGGTGACATACCGACTCCAACAGTTCGGTGCAATCAATGTATCCTGGGTGGCGACCTGAACGTAGAACTGATACCTCGCCTGGACGCCTCATCCTGTAAGTCCACTGTATCCCCAGCCTCCTTGACCAAAATTTGCAAGCTGTTTTCTGATCTATCTCTGGTGAATGTGTGGCGCATCCTAAACCCCTCAGGCAGGGACTACACATATTATTCCCCCGCACACTCCTCTTTTAGCAGGATAGATTACATATTCTTATCACAGACTCTCTTGGAGTGTTCCCCAGCGGCATCCATTGGTTTAACTGTATGGTCTGACCATGCCCCTATGCACCTCTCCCTGGGCAGAGTCCCTTCAGGCAAACAGAGAGCTACCTGGCGGTTGAATGACAACCTATTGACTGATGTTGTCTGCGCCGTGGCCATTACCCAAGCCATTAAAGACTTTAGGTCTGACCATGCACTTGACACCACGACCCCCCTGCTGAAATGGGAAGCTTTAAAATGTGTCCTCAGAGGCATCTTTATTCAGCATGGCTCCAGTCTTAAACGCGCCCACACTTCAGAGCTAGCCGCACTCCTCGCCAAAACTGCAGCACTTGAAGCATCACATAAATGCACATTGGACCCTCTTACCCTGGTGGAACTATCCAACACCCGTAGGGACCTACTTTGGCTCTTCTCAGACCGCTCATTGATAGCCAGGGACAAGGGGAGGTTCAGACATTACACACAAGCTAACAAGCGTGGTAAACACTTGGCAACAGTGTTAAACCCTAGGCTACAGCGCTCCAACATCTCTTGGATCCAGGCGCCTACTAAAGGGAAGCTACATGCTAACTCTGAGATAGCAGAAGAGTTCCGCTGGTACTATCATGCTTTATATAATTTACCCCCCTCCACACCCACGGCGGACAGGTCAAGCAACACGGACAACCAAGACATGGTCACATACATGTTGGACACGACCCTCCCGACTATCCCCTCTCAGGAATCAGAAGACCTAGAATCCCACCTGACAGACACAGAGTTCCTACAAGTGATTAAGGGACTTAAAAACTGCAAAAGTCCTGGCCTGGACGGTTTTTCCCCGATGTTCTACAAAACCTTCGCACCATTCCTGACACCAATAATGACAGAAGCCTTCAACTCCATTGACAAGACACATCTACCCCCACCTTCCTCATTGTTGGCTCAGATAGTAGTCCTCCCCAAGCCAGGGAAAGATCCCTCCCTCTGTGGTAATTACTGGCCGATTTCGTTATTAAATGGCGACTTAAAAATGTACGCAAAAATTTTAGCAAACCGGTTATCCCCCTTAATGCCCTCCATAGTACACAAGGATCAAGTGGGATTTGTCCCTGGGAGAGAATCGAGGGATAATACCACCAAAACCCTGCATCTAATCTCGTATGCCCAGAACAAACACATCCCTGCTTGCCTTCTCTCATGTGACTCAGAGAAGGCATTCAACAGGGTTAGTTGGCACTACTTACAGGAAATTCTTAGACAAATTTGACTTGGCTCCACGATGTTAGGCCGCATCATGGCCCTCTATTCCTCTCCCTCAGCAACGGTGTTGGTGAATGGTACTCAATCGTGGTTCCAATCCATAGAGCATGGGACCAGGCAGGGTCTGGGATCTTTGACCCCTGCTGTTCGCCCTCTCCATTGAACACCTAGCCCAAGCGCGCAGAAATAACCCAGCCATTCACGGTATACAAACGAAATCAGATCACTGTAAACTCTCCCTATATGCAGATGATCTTTTATTATATGTGACACAGCCCCTCATCAGCATCCCGTCTATACTACAAGAGATAAAAAGATTTGGCCAATATAGTAACTATATACTTAACATTTCCAAAACAGAGGCATTGAACCTCTCGCTATCGCAGAATACGGTCACTCTTCTAAAAGCAAACTTCAGGTTTCGGTGGAAGACCTCATCCATAAGCTACTTAGGCACGGTCATCCCCATTAACCTCTCAAATATCTACACACTGAATTTTAGCCCCTTATTGACCAAAATAAGATGTCTACTCGAATCTCGAGTGGCCCTATCCATGTCCTGGTTTGGCCGTATAAATGTCCTTAAAATGGACATGCTCCCCAAAGTACTATATTTATTCCAGACACTCCCCATCTACCTTCCCTCTGCCTTTTTCCACGCCCTCCGATCTATGACCATTAGGTACGTTTGGCAGGGGAAACACCCTAGGCTTCCATATAAATTGCTTTGCCAACCTAAGGAGATGGGAAGGACAGGACTCCCCGACCTGGAATCTTACCACATTTCCATGGTTTTATCGCGCATTTTAGAGTGGTTTCCCCATCCCCACACTAAGGCATCCACCTTGGTGGAACAAGATATGTCCCCATGGGACCTATGTGCCTTGCTGCAGGGATGCAATCCTCACTACAAAACAATGCAGACGCTATCCCCCCTAACGATAGACGCATTGCGTACTTGGTACAAGGTCAGAGACAAGTTTGACTTGTCTACAGACCCCAGCCCACTCACCCCTCTTTTTGACAATGCGGACCTTCCGGAAAGCTGGATGGTACCGCTCTTAGACACGTATGAACGGGCAGCATGGCCTACAGCAAAACAGTTTGTCCGGCCTACATCCGGATCATTTGCGCCGGGTCCAGGGACGGACCTCACCAGAGTCTCTTGGCTTACGAGGTTCCACCTTCAAACCTATTGTAAGACTCTTGTTTCATCAAAGCAGATCCACAGACCGCTAAAGGGATACGAACATTTATGCCTGAGACCCCCCCGCCACACTCTATCAGAGATATACAAAATAATCCAACTAAGCACACACACAGCAACCTGCCTGCGTTTACTAATGCTTGGTCAGGGGAGCTGGGGACGGAGGTGCCGGAGACAGACTGGCATAAAGCTTTTCTTTATACTCTCAAGTCAATTACATCCAGCTATGCGCAGGAAAAAAATTATAAATTGCTATCCAGATGGTATATGGTTCCGACCGTTATCAATCGGATATTTCCCCAATCATCAGATGTTTGTTGGCGATGTCACCGAGAGAGAGGAACACAACTCCACATCTGGTGGCACTGAACTGTGATCCACACGTTCAGGAAGTTCATTTTTCAAGCATACTCCGAAATGTACAATGAACCTTTGGCACTATCTCCCTCCATTGCCCTCTTATCCATTCTCCCAGGATCGATCAAATCCCAAAAAATAGGATTTTTATTAAGAACTTACCGTAAAATCCTTTTCTCTGAGTTCATTGACAGATGCAGCCTCTATTCATGACACATGGGGTTTATGCACATCCTACTAGGAGTAGACTAGGCAAAAAAAAAAAAAGCAAGCTGGCCCCTCCCAAGGGGCCGTCCTCACTCAGCATATAATCCCCCAGCTCTTCATAGCATATCAGTTCGTAACAAGCCGTACAAACGCAACACAGAGGGGTGGGTGCTGCGTCTGTCAATGAACTCAGAGAAAAGGATTTTACGGTAAGTTCTTAATAAAATCCTATTTTCTCTTACGTTCATTGACAGACGCAGCCTCTATTCATGACACATGGGGACATCCCAAAGCAGTGTCAAACAAGAGGGGTGGGCAAGCAACAACAACTGTACCCAACAGAATCCTCTCAGGAGGAGCCAGCCGCTCCTATACTGCCGCCTACAAAACTTTGCGGCCAAAAGCAGCATCCGCTGATGCTGACACATCTACTTCGTAAAATTTAACAAGAGTGTGCACCGAGGCCCATGTAGCCGTATTGCACACTTGAGACACCGAGGCTTGGTGTCTGAAAATCCAGGAAGTGCCAATCGCCCTGGTGTAGTGAGCCGTGACCAGAAAAGGGGGTTCTTGCCCTCAACAGTATACGCATAGGTCACCATCTGCCCGATCCAACGGGACATAGTAGCTAACGAGGCCGCCAAACCTTTGCGCGGTCCTTCCGTCAGTACAAAGCATCAGACTTCCGAAAGAAGCTGTAGCCGACAAATACACCCGCAGAGCCCTTACTACATCCAAAGAGGGCAAAGCAATCGCCTTGGGATGAGACGGGTGTGGACACAATGAAAGGAGAACAACGTCCACAATAATGTAAAGAGAGGAAACCACCTTCGGTAAGAACGAAGGATAAGGGTGCCGCCCCGCCTTAACCATATGAAGTACCAAGTAGGGAGACCTACATGACAAACCGCCAACTGAGACACCCGCCTAGCGGATGTAATGGCCACCAAAAAAGCCACCCTTTGTGACAGCAATTGTAAGGGAATATCCCTAATTTCCTCATATGGCGGTTTCCGCAGTACAGAAGTACTAATTTTTAGACCCACGGTGCCAACGGCGACCGTACCTGAGGAGCTACAGGACGTACACCCTGTACAAATGTATGTATCAAAGAAAGCGTAGCTAACGGACGTTGAAAAAGAATCGCCAGAGCCGAAAACTGACCCTTGAGTGCATTCAACGCCAAATTGTTATCCAGGCCTTGCTGCAAGAAGGCCAGCACCCGGGATATAGAGAAAGAGCAGGGGTTCCAACCCCCCGCCTCACACCAGGCAATATAAGGTGGCATGATATATCTTACGCGACGTACATTTACGCGCCTTAAGCATGGTAGGGAACACGGAGTCAGAAAACGCCCCTATCCCACAGCACCTGGGACTCAATAGCCAAGCCATCAAAGCCAGCGAGGGTAGGCAGGGTGCAGGATGGGTCCCTGTGACAGCAGATCTTCGCGAAGTGGGAGCCGCCAGGGAACATCTGTCACCATCTGCACCACGTCGGCGTACCAAGGGCGCCGAGGACAATCCGGGGCCACCAGGATTGTAGGGATTCCCTTCACTTCTATCCTGCTTAAGAGCCGCGGTAGAAGCTTGAGAGGAGGAAAGGCGTACAGAAGCCTGTACCGGGACCAAGGTGCGACTAGTGCGCCGTGGCGGCCACCAACGGATCCCTTGTCCTGCACACAAAGGCCTGCACCTTGTGATTGAACCTGGACGCCATGAAGTTCACGTTTGGCGTGCTCCACCTGTGGCAAATCTGGCGGAACACCTCTGGATGTAGGGACCATTCCCCCTGATACAGTGTCTGACGACTGAGAAAGTCCGCCTGCCAGTTTTCTACGCCCGGAATGTAAATGGCGGAGATTGCCGGAACGTGAAGTTCTGCCCATCTCAGAATGTGAGCCGCTTCCACAGCTGCTGCCGAGCTCCTTGTTCCGCCCTGATTGTTCACGTACGCCACCGCCGTGGCGTTGTCCGACTGAACCCGAACCGGGAGGCCGCGCAGCCTTGCCGACCAGTGGGAGAGACAGAGCCTGCTTGCCCTTAGCTCCAGTACATTTATCGGAAGGCGAGATTCCTGCGCTGAACAACGGCCCTGAGCAGACAACTGCCCCAGGACCCCTCCCCAGCCCGTTAGGCTGGCTTCCGTCGTGACTACTGACCAAATCAGGGGGAGAAATGACTTCCCCAACATCAAGGCCGGGGCCCGAAGACACCAGGTCAATGACCCCCTGGTCTGATGATCCAATTTGATCATCTGGTCCAGGGACAACGGAGACTTGTCCCACCATAACCCGATCGCTCGCTCCAGGAGCCGAGTGTGACTCTGGGTGTAAGGTAACGCCTCGAAGGCCGAGACCATGAGCCCCAACACCCGCATACAGAACCATAAGTAGGACCACTGACGTGACAGCAGAGTTCGCACCGCTGCTTGTAGTGTCAGCAACTTGGCCGGAGGTAGGAACCCTTTGTCTGCTCCGTGCCCAGTATTGGACCCAGATATTCCAGTCGACAGGACGGGGTCAATGTCGACTTCTGCAGGTTGGTCAGCCAGCCGAAGTCTCTCAACGAGGCCATGGAGATAGCAACATTGTCCTCCAGAGCCGAGGCAGACTCCGCTCGCAGGAGTAGGTAGTCAAGGTATGCTACCACAGCAATGCCTCTCTGCCTTAATAGAGCCAGCACCGGAGCCAACAGCTTGGTGAAGACCCGAGGAGCCGAGGCCAGACCGAAGGGAAGTGCCACCAATTGGTAATGTAGGTCTCCAGTTCACCATCTGAGAGCTCCACGGGGGTCCCTGTGACCACAGAGCTCCCTTCCGGTTCAGATTCCTCCTCAGGAGGAAGGATGGACACTTTTTAGTCACCCTCTTTGGCACGGCTCGGTACCCCCCGGGCGAAAAACTCTCCAAAAATGGAAGTTAACTGGTCCAGGGGAACCAGAGGTCCCAGCGCAGCTTGCGCTTCTGCGGACCACTCCGGAGAAAAACCCGCAGGTTCGGCCGCCATTGTACCACCGGAACTCTTTTAGGGCCTATGGGCCATGACACCCCACAATGCTGCCCCACCAAACTGCCCTACAGAGTGACCAGGGTATGCCCAGGAGGACTCTGCACCGCCGCACACCCCAGGGAAAAGTCAGCCATACCTGCTGATCTGTATGCCCCTCTTAGCCACCGTAGGTGTGCTGTCCGCCACTGCCAACTTTTGCTGCCACTGCCGCTGTGTGTGCACCGCTGATCCAGGAAGAAAAAACGGTGCTGACACGCACGTTTTCTAATAGCAAGGCACACCAAAGATGTCCGCCGAGCGGTCACAAGAGGCCAAGGGAAAATGGCGGTGGTACACCGCCGCATGGAGGCGAAAAAATGCTGCATGGCGGTATAGTAGCGCGGGGGGTGCGGCGGAAATAGTACAGGAACCTTGACCCCATGACCCTCCACCAGACTTACAGTACAGCTAGTCACCATTCCCGACGGGCGCAGCGGGTAGCCACCCGGTAGCAGACCTTCCTCCCCCCAGGTGAGGAGGGATGCTGCCGGCCAGAACGCCCCTGGACACGAGTGCAGCCCGGTCACTCGGACGTAAGTGGGGTTCACCCACTAGCCCCCCGCACGCAACAGGTACGATGCGGCGGACCCTGCTAAAGCGAAGGGTAGCTCGCATCGGTCAGCCGCGCTGGGGAGATTTCAGGATTCGAGGTATCCTCTATACCCCAGCCAGCTACTTGATAGCAGTCTTCATCAGATAGCTTGAGAAAAGCAAAAGGAAGAAAAATGGGGAACCGCAGATCCCAGCAGGGAACAAGGTCTAACTCCTTGCATTAGGCATAAGAAAACTGGTATGCTATGCAGAGCTGGGGGGTTATATGCTGAGTGAGGAAGGCCCCCTGGGAGGGGCCAGCTTCCTTTTTTTCTTTTTGCCTAGTCTACTCCTAGTAGGATGTGCATAAACCCCGTGTGTCATGAATAGAGGCTGCGTCTGTCAATGAACGGAAGAGAAATTCAGTCTCTTGAGGTTCTTTCTGATGGCGGGAAGCAGCTGATTTCCAGATTCTGGAAAACTACCTCAACCCCACCATTCACCATGTGGGTGAGTGATATAAATGATATCATGCTAATGGAGGAGATGGTGGCAAAGGATAAATGGGACAAATTCACTAACCTATGGACAATTTGGATGCATTACTCTTCGTCTGATAAGTTTAAAGCAAAGCTACAGGGGACCCTCCCACCAGCTAACATAATAGGTAGCGGAGCATGGCACTGGGATCTCCTTCCCAACCTACTTAGATTTTATATATGTGTGTAGGGGTTGCCCGACACCCGGTACTGTACTTGTTTCTTCTCCTTTTTCTATAACTATTCTATACTCTTTCGACTATTCTTCCTAACAAGGTCTTTTTCTGCGCTTTTCCTATCTACTTCCTTTATCTCTCTTTTCACTAAACTCCTTTTTTCTGATTCTAAGGTTATTATAAGTTTGGTTTCTTCTTTTTCTTCTCTTGCAAGTTATTACATCCTAAACGATGCACCGCCTATATAACTGGTTCAGCTGAGCACTTAAGTTGCTGGAACCTACTTTGTTGGAGCTCATGGAGAGTCGGGGGTCCCCCGCTCCCCCCTACCGTCTCGGATTGTTATGAAGACAATAAAATATATATTCAACCATAAAGAAGCATTTGTGTCTGGCAGATACAGAATCAGGTCATCTGCATAAAAATCAAACTTTTCTGTATTTTCATCAATAGTAATGCCTGGAACTAAGGGGGATTGTCTAATCTTAAGTGCCAAGGGTTCCATGGCGAGGGAGAATAAAAGTGGGGAAAGTGGGCAACCCTGTCGTGTACCTCGATACAATTTCAGCAGAGGGGACAGCGTGCCATTTACTAGTAGGTTGGACGTGGGGTGGGCATATAATATGAACACCCAGTGCCTGACAGTCTCTCCAAAGCCCAATATTAATGGAAGTAGATTTGCCTGGAATAAATCCGGTTTGATCCGGGTGTATTACAGACAAAATCACTTCATTCAACCTAAGGGCGAACATTTTGGCCAGGACTTTGTAGTCTATATCTAGTAGAGAAATAGGCCTATAGGAAGAACATTCTAACAGGTCCTTGTCGGGTTTAGGTAATAGAATAACTGTGGCGGCATACATGGAGGAGGGGAGAGCATTATATCATTATAAGCCTCTTGATATACTTTTATTAAAAGGGGAGCCAATGTGTCTACATACCTAACGTACACCTCTAGGGGCATACCATCTGGACCCGGAGCTTTCCCTTTCGCCAATGATGATATGGCATCCCTCACTTCTTGTTCAGTTATGTCCCTATCCATGAGAGCAGCAAGCTCCTCCGATAGAGTAGGAAAGACTATGTCCGAGAGGTAATCATCTGTATCAGCAGCGGTATATCTCAAGGTGGACGTGTACATCTCTTTGTAAAATGCATAGAAACACTCAACAATTTCCACAATCGAATGTAGTATTCTACCATCTGCAGTCTTGACCTTAGTGATTGCCGTACTTGGTGATTGTTGTTTCGCCAAATAGGCTAATGGTTTTCTAGACTGGTTACCTTTCTCAAAGTTAGTTTGGCGATAAAAAAATAGTTTACATTTCGTGTGTGCTTCCTGCAGATTGGTGTACATTCTAGACATGTTATCTCAATATTTACGGTTACATTCAGATGGGTTATGCATAAAGTTAGATTCTGCCTTTGTCAGAGTTTCCCGTAGGAACTCCTCCTCCCGCCTGGATGATCTTTTAATAAAGGCTATGGTTGATTTAACTGCACCTCTCAGGTAAGCCTTGAGAGCATCCCAGACCAGCCCCGTCAAAGGTGTGTCAGCGTGTGCCTCAATAAACACTTGGAGCTGATCAGGAATACGATCATTAGATCCCATCTGTGACAGTCAGAAGTGGTACTCCCTCCATCCGGGTCTGGGTCCCTGTGCATCTATCATCAGAGACACAGACACCGGGGAGTGGTCTGAAATCCCCATGGATAGATACAAGACAGAGCGAACGAAGAGCATCAGTTTGTCGTTACCCAAGGACAGGTCTATAGGAGACAGTACCCTCTGCTCGGGGCAGCCCATGAGTATAGCCTGGTATTGGGATTGTAAAACTGCCAGATATCACACCAGCCGACCTTCGGACAGCAAGCGAGACAGGGCCGTGAGACCAGAAGGCAGGTCCAGCCCCGTCCCCCCGTGTCTGTCCAACATCAGGTGCTATACTAAATTGAAGTCCCCTAAGCATAGAACATAAGCATCAGGGTACTGTGCGACAAATTGGATTGCCTCCCTCACTACCACCAATGTGGCAGGGGGAGGATTATAAATGCAGATAATAATGTAAGGTCTAGAATACAATTTAGCATACACAAAAACATATCTACCACTGGAGTCAGTGCGGACAGCTAAGCATTCCCAGGATATAGATTGGTGTACCATTAGAGATATCCCTCTAGAATAGGAGGTATGGCAGGAGTGGGAAAACCATTGGTACCACGGTTTACATAAGTATGTTACTGTATCGCTAGTTAGAGGAGTTTCTTGCAGGCATATGAGAGTAGCTCGGGATTGTTTAATGGCATTAAACACTTGAGTATATTTTAGGGGAGTACCAAGGCCATGCACATTCCATGACAGTACAGTACAGTACATAGTTCAGCCATTACGTCAGACGCCGTGACATGTATAAAGCACATGGGCTCCCCTGGCATATTGAATCCGCTTCCCTGTATCCATGACCTAGAGACCACCTGCAACCTATGTAAAATTAGCTGAGATCCCTCAGGCCTAGCTATCACAAAACAAAAAACCATAAATAAGAGTATAAACAGTAGTTCAAAAAATAGGGCATTGTCAACACAGTGCAACCGCATCTATGCAAACAATTTGTGGGAAAAAACAGCTCCCATAACTCTGTTCCAAAGTTAGTACAGTGCAGTTTGTAACCGGTGACTATAGGTTGCTGTGAAATTTCTGTGGAGAACTAGTGTTGTGGGTAGGCACAGGGGGGGTATTTGCACTTAACGCCACTGGGCTTCTCACCGCTTCGGTCCGAACAGTACATTGGATATCCCGCAACATTAAATCCAAAGTGAGATAAGTTGATGATTAGATCAGGCAGGCACCATAAAGAAGGGCTATGAGCTCAGCAACAGGTGCAAACAGTGTAACAGTATGGTGGGCTCATATTCAGCAGGGGGTCAACTTGGCCCGGTGATAGTTTACATCCTCAATGGGGAATACAAACGACCAAACAACAAAGTACTCCACCGCTGGGATCTTCCCAACAGTCAGGATGGTGCTTAATCCGGGCGCCTGCGTTGCAATCGAAGCCAGTCGTATGCTTGATCCGGGGTATTGAAGACAAGAACTTTCCCACGATCAACCACACGAAGCCTGGCAGGGTAGGCCATGGAATATATCACATTAATTTCTCTCATTCACCTCTTTACATCCACAAATGTAGTGCGCTGCTTCTGCAATTCTACTGAGAAGTCAGGAAATCTAGAGACGTTTTCATGGCGAATTGTACCTTTTTGGTGTGCTTTGCGCAGGATAAAGTCCCGGTCTTTGCGGTTAAGTAGCCTCGCAAGCAGAGGCCTAGGTGGTTCTCCCGGCGCAGGAGGTTTTTCTAGGCCCCTATGGGCCCTTTCCACAGCAAAGGCTGGTGTGAAAGCTGTATCTGCAAACGTGTCGCGCGGCCATTGCTCTACAAAGTCCCCTGTGTTTTGGCCCTCTGCCCTTTCCGGAAGGCCCACTATTATGATATTATTTCTTCTCAGCCGGTTTTCTAAATCTTCGACTTTTTGATATAGAAAAGAAATTTGCTTTTCAGCTGCAGCTACCATGCGAGGGAGGGAGGCTAACTCTTCCGCCACAGATGAGATCCTATGCTCGGTCTCTGCCACCCTCTCCCTGATGTTCTACATGTCTTGCCTGAGGAGGCCGATATCCACCTTAATCTCCTCCATCTTCCCTGTCAGTGTTGTATTACTAGAGGTAAAAGCTCCAGCTGGGAGGAGGATGCCTTAGGAGTGTCCCAGGCCGCCTGGCCTCCGCTCCTAGTGTGAGGAGGGCTGCGGCCATCTTGTTTGTCAGAGCGGGCAAACTCTTTCAATTTCTCGGCGCGGAGTGCTGCTTGTCCACATGCCGATCGGGTGCAGGAGGAATTCCGGTTCCCGGCAGTGTGCTCAGATTCCCCGTTAGTAGGCAGGATAATGCAGGATTTTAGAAGCTTGGCCCGGAGCTTCCACTAAGTGTGAACGGCCATCTCAGCGGAAACCCCGCCCCCAAACCCCTGTTTTTGACATATACTGTTGGACAGGATAATTTGGTTGGTTGCAGGCTGGATGGTAAGTTGAGCTGGGAATTTTCCTTTGTTTTATATGTATCACCCTTCCATGTGCTCCTTGCTACAAAGACCAGTTATAGGTGGGGGCAGTGGCCATTTGTTTGTTCTATGTAAACCAGCCACATAAAATATCTGTATGACACATTTAGAAAAATGAGCACCTTTCTGTTACCAATGAGTGTTTGTAGAGTCTCTTTTTGCAATTATATACAGGGCACATGTTCAGACACTGGAATGTTAGATAGACAATTCCTTCTATGAAATATGTTATAGGATCTATTGAAAGAGGACGTAAACTCAGATTGGGTTTACTTCCTCTACAGTCCCCTGTAAAGTAGAAGCATAATGGGCTACTATGCATCGCGTAGTAGCCCATTATGTGCCACTTACTTGCAAATGAAGCCAGCGACGTCCAGCGCTGTCCCCTGTGCTGGCGGTGTCCATCTTCTGTCCCTCTTCCTTCCGGGGTCGCGACTCCGGCTCTGTGACTGGCCGGAGTCGCATGCGTGCGGGAACCGCCAGTCACGGCATGATCATCAGGCTTACCTGTATGTTAAAGTGGTTGTCACGAGTTGACAACCACTTGAAGTGGGAAACGCACAGAACCCATAAATGAATAGGGACTTCTGTTCCAGCGATGCTTGAGCTGTGTTGTCAGCAAGCAAGATGTATTGGAGAGATGATGGATGCAGGCATATTTTAGAAGGTTAGGTACTACTTATGTGATGCTCTATATGTACATTAAGGCAGATCTATATAATCCCCATTAGACTACAACAATCCACTCTATTTACAGCTGATCGCTACATAACTGCTGATATGTTTTTAACATTTTTAAATGAGACTGTAGGCTCAAATTATAATGCCTATGGCCAGCTTTAGTAGTTTTTACAGAATGTCACTGTAACCCTCTGATGTTATTGTGGAAAATGTATACAACACTATACACTATGGCAATGATCCATCAGCTCCAGCCTGTGAGTCTATATATAAAGTACACTTACAATATGCTTCTACATTTAAAGTGGAGTTCCACCCTATTAAAAGTCAGCAGCTACAAAAAGTGTAGCTGCTGACTTTTAATAATTGGACACTGACCTGTCCCAGGCTCCAGCGATGCAGCCACCCGCAGCGTCGCTCTTCTCCCCCTCCTCCGTATGGCACCGGCATCACAAGTGTGGACACCTGGCTTTGGCTTCAAAGCCGGGCGCACACTGCGCATGCGCGAGTTGTGCTGCACACTGTGAATGGTCGGCGTATCTTCTGGGAATTATGACGTGTTGCAGAAGATCGCCTGGGGGGGAGGTGAACTTCCTTCTGGCTCCGCGGTGCCAGGAGAGGAAGTGGACCCGGGACCCTATGGAAACAGACCCCGGTCCCCCCCAAAAAAAATTACATGCCACTTTTGGGTGGAACTCCGATTTAATAACACCTATATAAAAATGTTTGCCTTCTCTTGCTTTCTTTTTTAAGCTTTTTGCTGTATGTATAACTTCAACTTTTTGGTTTGAATTTTGGACATGGTAGGAAAGAGGTAGAACCTCTAACAGGTCTGGGTGACCATTTTCGACTTCTTATCACTTTCTGTCTTGGTGACTACTGTCACCAAAACAAGAGGTGAAGGGAAATCTTTCCATAAGGACACTTCATTCTAAGAAGGGAATCCCCCTCACTCTGTAGACAGTCTTACATTTAGGGAGTAAAAGGAATTCTCCCCAATGGCACACAGGCAACAATAAACTTTAGGTTGTCTGTTTTGAAACCGTATCATTGCCTACGGCTGTAAATTGGGAAACTTGGGGATAATAGGTTGTCTATTAATGTAACCTTTTTCTCATGGAAAAATATTTTGGACAATAAAACATGTTCAATAATGTGCTTGGTTGTTTTGAGTTACAATTTAATGAGGGATTATATATATATATATATATATATATATATATATATATATATATATATATATATATATATATAATACATTGAGCAGGCTTACTTACCTCTGGCATTGTGCTGACCTCATGGATTTGCCCAATTAGTTTACAATAAGACTGAAAAAGCAACAGCAGCTGGAAGTGAAGCTTGTACAATCGTTGACACAGTTCCAATTGCTGCAATCAGAAGAACAAATATTTATATTAGAATATTCATTTAATATACAATTATCCTGCTCCATTAAAGCTGAAATCCAGGTATGATCTTTATTACATACTTACACTGCTCCAGCTTGGACCAGTGTAAGTATGCATATCTCATAACTGGCCGATGGGGAAGCGGACATTCACTACAGCTGACTACTACAGTGACAGCCACAATCTTTCAGGTCCTGTGCTGCCACTAACAGAGCATTTTGTACTTTTTTTAAACACTAGCCATTCTTTGATAGGATGAAATGTAGATCTTGAAGTCACTGCCCCTCCTCTCCACCTTGTCTTCACTTAAAAAAATACACATTTAAAGTAGAAGTCCACCCTAACACTAAAATCCCTGCACGGGAGTTTGCAGTTCTCCCTGTGCCTGCGTGTGTTTCCTCCGGGTACTCCGGTTTCCTCCCACACTCCAAAGACATGCTGGTAGGTTAATTGGCTCCTGTCTAAATTGGCCCTAGTATATGTATGAATTAGGGACCTTAGATTGTAAGCTGCTTGAGGGACTGGTGTGTAGGGACTGATGTGAATGTACAATATATATGTAAAGCGCTGCGTAAATTGACAACGCTATACAAGTACCTGAAATAAATAAAGTAGATAAATAAATCTACAGACATCCACAATCTAACACAAACCTATCTAGCCCTATAAATAAGAAAACAGTATACATACCATTTTTAAAAGCCAATCCGACTTGATCCCACGCTGAGCTGTCAGCCGAGGCTTCACTGTGGAGGCGGGTGCAGAGGACACATCGGACACAGAAGCCCCATAATAACCATATGATTGACATCACTTCCCATTAATTTCCAAGCCGTTGTTGGCTGTGTCCTCTGCAGAGCTTTACGCCGTTGGAGACCGGATCGGATTGGCTTAAAAAAAGGTATATATACAGATTTCTTCTTTATAGGGTTAGATAGGTTAGTGTTAGATTGTGGATGTCTGTAGATGCAGGGAGTTTAGTGACAGTGGAAAGTGTGCAGTGAAGAAGCTGTTAGGTTTAGGACCCGGAAAAGTTGCAGCTATCACTGTAGTGGTGCTGACTACTACAGTGATTATCTGCTTCCCCAGTGGCCTATCCACTATGAGATATGCATACTAAGATTGTGCCAAAATGGACCAATGTAAACATTCAATACAGATTAAACCTGGAGTTCAGCTTTAATCAATGTACATTTTATTCTGTACACTCCAATGTTTTCATTACATGCACAATCCAAATAATCACTTCTGTTATATTTATACAAATGAGCATGGATTTGTACCCCAGCATGAGTGTACTATGTACAGGTCTATGGCAGCCTAAGTCCAGGTACATCCGAAAACTTTATATATTTGATAGATCGAAGCAGCATATAGGTTTTCTGAAAGCTTATTTGACAGAAATCAGTACTGACAACAATGGGGAAATGTAGAATTGGTTAAATATTTTTAATGCAGCCAACTGTTATTTGTTTGGTGTCTCAAATTTTATCTGTTTGTATTTCACAAGTAACGTAAGTTTTTTAATAAAAATATTGCACCAAAAAAGGATTTTAAATGCCTATTGATACCTAGGTTCCTAGACAAAATACAATATTTCTATATCCTCTGTGGGGCACCTCCACATTTCACAGGGTCCAGTGAAATTAGATGTCATCTTCACTGCCTGTTGCTGACATCTTGTATTTAGAAATATTGCTGTTCTTTTCTCTCTGGCATCCTACTCACTTCTATATAAGCAGCCAAATTATATTTCTAACATTTAAAATGATGATGCTCGTGATTTTAAAGAGAATTTTTGCAGATGAACACATTGTTGCCTTAAGTAAATCAACCCCTGTTTATCTAGTTATCACTGTATCTCATGACCTACCAATTTTATTACTAGAAGCAGTAGAAGCTTTTTAGATTGCTTTTCTACTACACTAAAAGGGAAACCATAATAAAAATGCCTGGATTTAATGTGGTAATAAACCCCAACCTCCTTATATGTTAGAATGCACACACAGATGTGAACACAAGTTACATATCTCCAGTCAACTTGTTTAGATTTGGATTCCACTGTGGAGCAGAAAAATATAATATAGTATTTATATACTGAGGTTAGGTTTGTCCTATTCTTGAGGCTGTGGCCATAATCCCGAAGGGCTAGAAGAAAGGAGCCATGGATGTACTGATAAGCCTTTGTTTTAAAGTGTTACTAAACCCAGAACCCTGCATTCACTATATCTGTTCTCCCACAGTACACAGAACAGTTTTAAAACAATTTTAGAAAATATAAACCTTTTCTCATCAGCCTTATATAGCAGTCTTGTGACTTCTGTCAGTGTCCAGCAGAGCATTGGTTAAAGCTTGTAGGAGGAGTTTTCATTCTCCCCTGATTGTCCTAGGAGGTTGCAGGACCCCTGACCCTCTGTCTGGACAACGCTGATTGGCCCTGTGCTGATCACATGCACTCTCCCAAGAAAAAGAAAACCTCTCTATCAATACACACCAAACTGAGCATGTGCAGCTTTCCCCAAAGGCTTGATTCTATCAACAGATGGATTGGGGACAGTGGAAGACACGATCAAACAGCCTTTTTACACAATGCAGAGGGTTAACCCCTTAGGTTTCACAGTGAGTATAACAAGCATGCTTTACTGCATATACAGACTGATTTTACGGTTGTGGGTTTAGTAACACTTTCATATTTTACAATAGCAATAAATACCACTGCAAGAAAACTGTTAACCAGTGTTTTTCAACTGGGATGCCATTTGGGTTCCCCCAGGGTGCCACGAACATGGGACTCAGATCAGCATAATGGAGCAGTCAGGCTGGCAACTGGCATCATAATAACCAATGATACTTTAGGCCAGTAAGTACAGCAACATTCATCGCTATGGTGCTGGTGCCCAGCATGGCTGCATCATGGCAGCTCACAATGTTGAACCAGAGCAGGCGGCATGCAGGGCCACCACTAGAATTAAGGAGAGAATGAGAAGTCTGGCTCATTCAAACGTGCCTTGTCTTCTGCCCTTTGGCATACTGCTGAAGCCAAATGGTAGGGCCCAGATGTGAAGAGTAGACTGTGTGATTGGGGGGGTCTGTTCTGTGGTGGGGGACTATGTGATGGGAGTAAACTTTCAGCCTTCACTGCATCATTAACAAGTGGGATGGGCCATGTTGCTCCTAAGTAATATGTAACTCTGAAATAGTATGTAACACTTGGAAGGGCCCAAACGCACTGAGAAGCAGCTGGCCAATGCGGAGTTATGTCTGGAAAACTACTTTAGGGCTTTTTTTTTTTTTTTACACAACAGCTTCTCCATCTAGGCATTTGCAGATGGTTCTGACCTCTGACAAGCCCTTTGAAAAACAAGTATAAAAGTACATACAGACATGAATGATTTGGTTCACTTCTACATTTGGGAGGTGTTGCTACATGGCAACCTATATGCATATTGCAGTGTTTTGCAGTAGTCTAATATATTCTATGGTGATCCAGCCCAATGCAGTCATCAAGACCTAAAGTAGATGGCAGTTAGGGTAGTCTATAGTATGGGCACTGGAGTATAACCAAATTAGGACTAGAGAGTTCACAGCTTAGCCTCATGTGCTGCTTATACTGTTTAGCTCTTTGGTTATGCTCAAATAATATTTAGGCTGCCACCTTCATATCAGACACAGATAAGAAAGCACAAATAGGACTCTGGGAGGAGGCAGATTCCTGTGGATTTGGCTGCAAATTAGTTTTCTACATGTTTATTAAAGTCTCTGAGCTGCAGATATGAATCATAAATATATGCAGCCAATTATACAACCAATTCATGTCCAAAGACTGAATACTGCATATTATTAGTGAGCACATATAAAGCTAATCCTGTAAGGATTATCGTACAATGATTTTTAATTTGGCTTTCCAGTTATTACATCCATGAATAGCTGTATTAAAATGTTTAAAGTCTCCCTCTAGGGGTTATATGTATTTCATGTCAATCACTGAGCCCCTTTTTTTAATTTTTAAATTGGAGTGGAGAGGGATTAGAACACCTCTGAGGTCTGTACTACTCTCTGTGCCCCCGTTAGAGCGATTCACCTTCTCTATTTGTTCTGTCTACTGTTATCACTGATGGTGAGAGTGAAGAAAAATCCCACATTTGAAGGTGTCACCAGTAGCAATAGATCGGAAAGCATCCTATTAGGAAACCTGTTCTGGTGACAACCAGGGATTTTTTCATTTTGGGGGGATTTCTTCTCACGTCCTATTGTGGTTATGGGACAGGAAGTGGGAAAAAGATTTTAAAAATGACAGATGGTATAATCTTCCCTTAAGCTGGCCAAACACGGGTCCGTTTTTTTAAATCAGGCCATCCACACAAGAGAGGGGGACAAGGGAATCCTCCCCGCTGTGTAATTTTATTCTGAAAGCCGAGGCTCCAATTGGATGCATCGCTGATTGAACTGCATTTTTCCAGCAAACTTGTTCCAGAGCAGTCAATGATTAGATTGTCTGCTCTGGAACAGGAACAGCCATTGATGAATCAAAATTTGTCTGGACCCTGCTGAACCGCTTGAATTTCAGGGCATCTTTAGCCTGCTGTACTCTAAATGAAAACAAAATGTTGCCTTTAGTTATATAAATCTCAGCAATACTGGATAAAGAGAGCAGACAGCCTCCAGGCTAATAAGCATTAACTGAGAAAGTAACAGTAGGGTTACCATAAATGGCCCAATAATAACAAGCAATGACCCTCATCTTGAGGAATGCTGGTGATCATCAGGCCACTTCTGACCTCCTAGGGGGTTGATAATGAGTGTCTGTGATCAGAGTCTGAACCTTCCTACCTTCTTCTGTTTAATACAGAGAGGAATAAAAAGCACTGCACAATCCATTAGTCAGGCGATGTAATGTGATGGATTCTAACATTAGTGACATATTGGAGGACAGCCCTGGAGGAAACAAAGCCTCCAAAGCAGCTGATACCCATAGAACAAGATTACAAGCTTGGCATAGAAGCAAGGATTTTAAAACAATATCACACAGTGATTATTTACATAAACCAATCACTCTCGCATTTACATTTGAAAGAAGCTTTAAAAGGTCGACATTTTCCTTTTAAAGTATAATAGTTAAGCACAGAATTCTTTGTTTAGAACTGTCTCATTCACTGGTAACTAGTGACTGCCTATTAGACATACCACCACTGTACAGTGTGGATTCCTCCCACATCATCAATGCAAAGGGCATTTTTTCCACTGACCTCCTAAGATAATTTTAGCAGGGGTTCATCCAAGGCCTGAAAATGATTTTAAGGGTTTCTCTAAGGTAAAAAGGGCTGGTATAGGGGTTCACTGCATCAGGGGAACCCCCCCTCCCAGAAATGCAGCATTTTGCGGTGTTTGTTTTTTGGTTGGCATAGATCCTTCAAATATGTGTACATCCATAAATATGCCTGAAACATACACCTATCTGCAGGGCAAGCTTTCCATGATGGGAGTCTGTAGACACACTAGAGATGGGCTCAAGCGTGTTTGGGATCCTAGTCCCAATCCATGACAGGCGACTTTGCCTGTGGCCAATCAGAGAATCAGCTCTGTGGGAGGGAGGGGGTTGCCTGGGTAATTTGTGGGGAGTACCTGGGATAAATTATTTTCTTTTTCCTGTAAAGTCGCTTCAATATAGATGGGGATCCGACTTGGAGGCGACTTCCATTGAATTCTATGGGCGCAAGTCAGATAGAAGTCACCTTGAAGTAGCACAGGAACCTTTTTTGAAGTCGGAGCAAATTCAGAAATGTACATTAAGATGGCTCTCATTCATTTCAATTAGATTTCTTATGTCAAGCGACTTGGGGCAACACAAGTTGGATCCTAAGTCGCTGTAGTGTAAACCGAGCCTTACTGATCCCAACCTGGCTTAGAATATTGTTACAATATTTAAATAAGCTTACCAAAGACGATTTTATAGTATATGTTCAGAATATGGGAGAAAAAAAGTGTGCGTTAGGAATACTATATTTGGAAAAGCTGCCCTTTGATTCTGCTGTCTATAGGCCTACTGTGGCTGCTAAGAAGTCCTGCCCTGCTTATCTGCAAATGTGCTTTTGACTAACATTTTAGGCCTCATACACACGGGCGTTTTTTGACGCCACGTTTTTTGCAGCTCCCCACGTTAGTCAATGGCCCCATAAAAACACATTTTTGAGCTGTAGTGGGCGTCGGCGTTAGTGAGCTGAAAGTAGAACGGCCAGCACGTTCCAAGACTGTAACGTTTTGGAGTTTTTGATGCCGACGCCGCAAAATGCTCACTAACGCCGTACCGGCGCTTTTAGGTTAAAAAATAGCAGAGGAATAGTTGTTTTTAAAAACTGCCTATTGACGGCGACGCTCACTAACACAGATGCAAAACTTTGATTTCTCCCTAACGTCAGGCCCGACGTTTTGCTTATTTTTTATCATGCGCCTGTGTGTATGAGGCCTTACTGTCTAGGCAACCTCTTTCCACTAATGGACATAATTTCATTCCGACCCCACAAGGACCTTCCGGTAGGATAGTAATTCTGCTGCACCAATTACCATATACGAGTATCTGAATAAAATTAATGACAATGTGAGAGAACAGTTCCAGTTGGAAGAGAAAATAGTAAAGAAGGGACACTTACTGCAAGAGATTCCATTTGCTAGGCAGGGAGCATGGAGTGAAAGAACAGGAGAAGAGAGGATAGTGTCAAGTCAATGCATGCAACACAAAGAACACAGATCTGTCACATCTTCACGCTAAGCAGTGCTAGCGGCCATTTTTCAACCTTCGGAGGGGTTGAAAAAGATGTTTTACCTAAAGCATGCAGGGTGGCTACACAAGTCAAGTAAAATAGTGACAGGAACACCAGACTACTGAGGAAAAAAAAAACATTATTGTATGAAAACAGTGGACTTTGTGGACAAGGGGGCCAGAAACATGAACAGTGTTGTCCCTCAAAACTTTCTCCTTCATTTTATTGCAGTCCGTTGCTTGAAAAATAACACTATGAACATGTTTGCTAATGGCAACACAGACAGTCCATCTTTCAGGCACTGCCATAATCAAAGCCTAGTGGCACAGCGAGGAAGGCTGTTACTGGTTTTAAGTAAAAAGAATGAATGGGCCTCGCTAATAAAAACTGGAGGTAAGTGCAGTGAGGAAAAAAAATATTTGATTCCCTGCTGATTTTGTACGTTTGCCCACTGACAAAGAAATGCTCAGTCTATAATTTTAATAGTAAGCTTATTTTAACAGTGAGAAACAGAAGAACAGCAAAATAATCTTTGCAGGTCCTCTCCAAGTCATTAAGGTTTCAAGGCTGACGTTTGGTAACTCAAACCTTCAGCTCCCTCCACATATTTTCTATGAGATTAAGGTCTGGAGACTGGCTAGGCCACTCCAGGACCTTTATGTGCTTCTTCTTGAGCTACTTCTTTGTTGCCTTGGCTGTGTGTTTTGGGTCATTGCCATGCTGGAATACCCATCAACGTCCCATTTTCAATGCCCTGGCTGAGGGAAGGAGATTCTTACCCAAGATTTGACGGTACATGGCCCTGTCTATCGTCCCTTTTGATGCAGTGAAATTGTCCTGTCTCCTTAGCAGAAAAACACCCCCAAAGTATAATGTTTCCCCCTCCATATCTGACGGTG
Organism: Glandirana rugosa; assembly: GCA_018402905.1. NCBI lineage: Eukaryota > Metazoa > Chordata > Amphibia > Anura > Ranidae > Glandirana > Glandirana rugosa. The sequence continues at coordinate 1,168,390 of BLSH010540780.1, forward strand.
GGGATGGTGTTCTTGGGGTCAAAGGCAGCATTCCTCCTCCTCCAAACACGTTGTGTTCAGTTGTTGCCAAAGAGCTTGATTTTGGTCTCATCTGACCACAACACTTTCACCCAGTTCTCCTCTGAATCATTCAGATGTTTATTAGCAAACGGGCCTGTACATGTGCCTTCTTGAGCAGGGAGACCTTGCGGGTGCTGCAGGATTTCAGTCCTTCACAGCGTAGTGTGATACCAATTATTTTCTTGGTGACTATAGTCCCAGCTGCCTTGAGATCATTGACAAGATTCTCCTGTGTAGTTCTGGGCTGATTCCTCGCCGTTCTCATGATCATTGAGACTCCACGAGGTGAGATCTTGCATGGAGTCCCAGACCGGGGGAGACTGACAGTTATTTTGCGTTTCTTTCATTTGCGAATAATCGCACCAACTGTTGTCACCCTCTCACCAAGCTTCCTGGCGATGATCTTGTAGCCCATTCCAGCCTTGTGTAGGTCTACAATCTTGTCCCCGACATCCTTGGACAGCGCTTTGGTCTTGGCTATGGTGGAGAGAATGGAATCTGATTGATTGCTTCAGTGGACAGGTGTCTTTTATAAAGGTAACAAGCTGAGATTAGGAGCACTCCCTTTAAGAGAGTTCTAATAATCTCAGCTCGTTACCTGTATGGAAGACACCTGGGAGCCAGAAATCTTGATGATTGATAGAGGATCAAATACTTATTTCACTCATTGTAATGCACATCAATTCATAACTTTTTTGAAATGTGTTTTTCTGGATATTTTTGTTGTTATTGTGTCTCTCACTGTTAAAATAAACCGCCCATTAAAATTATAGACTGATCATTTCTTTGTCAGTGGGCAAATGTACAAAATCAGCAGGGGATCAAATACTTTTTTTCCTCATTGCTTAGGACGGATGTGTCCAATAGCAATCAATTCCAGATGTAATTTTTCGCATGTAGGTTGAAAGTGAAATCAAGTAGCTGATTGATAGAAGTCACACTTTCATTGTTCTTTGCTTTTAAATTTTACTTGAGCGAGCCCCAACATAGACAGCTGTCTAATAACACACAGTGACATTTTCATCACTATTCTTAGTGGAATGGACTACATATTTTACATTTTGCTTGGTCTACTGGCAAGTCTCCAACATCATTTATTATTAAAACTGAGTTCAGGCTGGAGCAACGCTGTTCTCCAGTGAACAGGACTGGTTAAAAAGCCCTGCAGCACAACCTACACTAATATATTATACCAGACAACATTCCCAGACCTTATCCTGCATTTGTTTTTGTAACTAGAGCAATGGGTCTGTTCTGACCAAATCAATAACAGATAACTCCACCCAAAACCTTTTGGTTAGTTTTGAATAAGGCATGGAAGAGTAAGGCAGGCCATACACAAAGCAAATTACTTTCCTGTAACCACGGGTTGACAGGGGAATCCTTCCCACCGAGCCACTGTATTCTCCTGGCAGGGGAGCATGGGAAGCCACCCCTACCGGGAGAAGACTGTGAATTTAAAATCTGGAAGGCTGGTTGTACTAAAGTTGATCAATCGATCAACTTGGTTTATTCAGCTTGCTCATACATGGTTCGAATCTCAGCCGGCTCAGCAGGTTTTGAACAGTCTATGGCCGGCCTTAGAGCCTCTATAAAGATTTTATCGCCTGTCTCTATTAGAAAAGTTCCACCACGTCTTTCTCTTTAAGGCGGAAACAGACAAAAACACATTTTAAAAGAGTGAGAAAGACTTAAAGGGTTAGTTTACCTTAGCCAAAGAAACTTCCTCTGCAGGGAAGGGGCCCCTGGAGATAAAAACAAACTGTGCAGCTTTGTCCAAAGTTGAATAATGCCCTTGTTACAGGTGTAAGATATATATGTACCTCCTGAAGCCTGGTCTAAAAACTCCCAGAGCTGGCATCATCCCATCCTGCCTTGTTGCTAGGACACTCCCAGCCATTACTGCTCACCCCCACTATCACAGGAGCGTGCTCTCACCCCCCCCCCCCCCCCCACAAACACACCTTGTACAGATAAACGTGAACTATGCCTTTTTAGCTAGGCATAGACGGATCGAAATTCAGCATGTACAGCAGTGACCAACCGTATTCCGATTTGTGTGCGCCGACATTAGTCAATCATTAGAAGTTGGAAAACTTTTGTTGATGCTGCCTAGTCTGTCCCACAGAATTTTCAATAATTTTACATAGAGAACTGTGAGCTTGCAGGAGCAGCTAGTCACATTGACTGGCAGCTCATATAAATTTGGCTTTTTTTTTTAAATTTTATTGCTCTACATTTTTCAGAGCCTCAAAGGAAGTAGAATACAATGCACATTAAAGAATATCTAAAGGTTCAGGTTTTTTTTCAAAAAAAAAAAAACCAAACATGTTATACTCACCTCCTCTGTGCAACGGGTTTTCCTCCTCTTTTGGGGTCCATCAGCAGCACTGCTAGCTCCTCTTCTTCTTGAGTGCCCCCTCAGGGAAGCACTCTCCCTCGGGGCACCCGTGCGGGCGCGCTCCCGTATCCGGCTGCTGCGTCCATTGACACAGACATCAGGACTTGGTCCCAAATCCAGTGTGATTGGATTTGATTGACAGCAGCAGGAGCCAATGGCTGTGCTGCTATCAATCTATCCAATCAGAACCCGAGACACCAGCTGGAGCTGGTGTGCTCGTCCCCATCACTGGAAAGACCGCGTTCAGGTAAGTAAAAGGGGGGCTCTTGGGGGCTGCTGCATCACAGGAGGTTTTTCACCATAATGCATAGAATGCAATAAGGTGAAAAACCTTGAGGGTTTACAACCCCTTTAATAAAGCATAGTGCTGCACTGTAGCAACTTAGGGTTCATCTTTCAAGCAAAACAAGGAATCTGCTATATTGGGCAAACATTTTTGTAAAAGTCCCCTCTATGTAGATTAGAAGAGGACTACTATTGACTCAAGTATTCAAATAAAATATACTTAGAAAATCATACAAACTCAATGTGGATGAAGGACTCACGTTCTACTGGTTGAACAAAAAAAAACTATATAGAACAGAAAAAGTATGTTGACAAAGACAGGGGAAAAATATTTTTTGTAAATGTATTAGAAGTATATGGTTACTGGTTTTCTGTGATTGAATGAATGTTGTATATAATCATTTTGTGAAAAGGGTTAGGTTCACACATATGTGGGTTGGGGAACGCGTGCTAATCGTACATGGTATCCAACCCGCAGGGAAAATGCGCTGCTCTTTTGCAGACGCGTGGGAATGCCACTGAGCATTATGCAATGGAATACACAGCGCATTTTGAGTGTGTGTGAAACCACATAGTGCGGCAGCATCATGCGATTCCATACAGTCATGTTGTTAAAAAAGGGTCAAGGACTTTATCCCTGAACTTCCTGCAGGTACAGCAGCCCAATAAAATGAATGGACTGCCATGCCTGCACAAATGTGGCATGCAGGACCATCTGCTGCAGTGGTTCTCAACTCCTGTCCTCAGGACCCACCAACAAGCCAGGTTTGCAAGATAACTGAAATATATCACAGGTGATATAATTTGCTGCTCAGTGATTGCAGTATTGTAGTCTGCATCTCCCCAAAGTAATACTGGCCTGTTAGTGGGCCCTGGGGACAGGAGTTGATAACCACTGGTCTACTGAATGAACCTAGGCTCACCCCGCTGGGTTGAACGAAAAAAAAAAAAAACTAAAGAGCTCAGGAGGAGATGCTGTACTAACTATCTGATGTTAGTACAGTGATCTTCCCCGCTGAGCTATTGTGTCCTGACAAGAGGAGCCGCCCCCGGCCAGAACACACCAGTCAGCATGCTTTTTTGGTCATGCCCCTTCTGTCAGACAGGCTGCCGTATATGAGGGCCGAATGTCGGGTGGCTTCTATTGAACCGGCTGATTCCACCCGATATTCGGCCTGTGTGTACTAGGCTTTACTGTGTAACTGTAAAAGGTGTGCAATCTTTTTAGAGTCAATAGTTCTGAAGAGAGGGGTTTTAGCCGTTAACATTTAGGAAGTGTCATTAGTTTGAGGAGGAGGGAGTCCTCTGCTGTCTTCAATCCAAGGGGTATGTCTGGGAGTCCTTCTTAGGCATCATGTACGCAAAGTGGGTTTATCATAAGAAACCATGGCGTTGAATTACTAAAGGCAAAAAGGCTGTTTACACTGCAAGGGAATTTTCCCCAGAACTTAGTACATGTGATATCTCACTTTGTAAAAAATATGCCCAATCAAGTTGCAAAGAAAAAAGAAAACCACACAATTAGATGATGGAAGACAAAAAAGCGTTGCCTCATTCACTAAGCTCTGGTGAACATGTCCTTGCAAAGTGAACCTTCTTGCAAAATGAATAGTCTTTTTGCCTTTAATAAATAAAACCTAGGTATCAGAATTCATGACCAAGTAGTCAACAGTATAGAAAGTTAGGATGACAATATCAATATGAGGCCATGGCTTATCTACCAGCAGACATTCAACAGAAACAATATAATCAAATTCTAAAAAGGCCAGTCTATAACGCAAGTGAGCAAAAATGACAGTGTTGCCTACAGCAACCAGCCTATAGTAACAGGCTCAAATGCAAATTCTTAGTAAAGCAACCCCCTTCTATGTCTAGCTGGCCTTTCAAAACCCTTATTCTTCATATATTTTAAAGAGAATTAAACTTAACATGAAGCTGAATGAAATGACCAAGATGCATCATGAAGGGTTTTACAGAAAAATCTCATATTCAGGATTTCCCAGAATAGGAGGAATTCAGAACAATATTTTTCAACTCTTCCTAGAAGGTTCTATCTCTGAAATGTAGTAGGAGATTGTGCTCATCTTAAAGAGATACTGTAATTTTGCCCATTAAGTTAAAAGAGATTGTACCTCCTAATAGACCACCTTTCAGTATGGTATATTCACCTATCCACTAACCATCGAAGCCCTTGCTCCAACACAGCAGGTCTTTTTTGTATGGGGGAGAATGTGACCTCCAACATGCGGCCCATCGCCAATACGATTTAGTTCTCTGTGTGAATATCCTCAAAATATGACATTTTGTTGGGACTGAAGGACATTTTCTGTTAACATTGTCTTAAAGCTGAACCCCAGACAAACACATATATTTTCTGTGTCTGGTACAGGAATGCAAGGTGAATTAACTGGTAACAACACCAACTCGGCTGAAATCAAACCGATGGCCTCTGGCTGACATTAAAGAACCAAGAAAGGATTAATCCATCCTACTCCTCCTAAAAAAGTTGAGTTTCAGGGTTCTATTAGTAATCCCTGTCCTGATACAATCACACGAGCTACAATGGCTATTGCTACAACACTGAACCACATATTTTACTGGAGCCCCCTCATTAAGTTCTCTGTTTTCTGTGGATGGATTTGCTGCTGGTGTTAAGACAGGAGCTCACTTTACAGCAAAATGAGTACAGAGATGGTTACAATTTGCCATGGGAACATCAAATTAAGCACAAGCAGCAGTGACTCAGAATATTATTTGGCCACTATATAATATTGAGTGTATATACATTTGCCAGTTGGTATAAACGTAACCTGAGAAAATATCTGAGTCAGCTGTGTCGGCTTAATCTTAGCTACATGGAATGAATGTATTTATTGGAAAAAACAAATGTGATTATATAAGCAGGAGGTATGAATATTATGAAGGTTGCAAGCAAGGGCCGCTATTGCCATGCTATGATTACTGAAAGATATGACATACGTACAATCTTGGCGGAACCTGATGCAACTTGTGTCAAGCACATCCTGACTTTTGCATAAACAAAACCAGGTAAAACTGATTTCATTAACATACAAATGAATGAAATGAGTTAAAGAAAACAAGACATATTGCTACCACGCCATGCAACCACACAGCATTATACAATCTTACCGAGTGCGAAAGGGTCCCTCTTAATGCTTTATCTACATTTTAAGTTTCAAGGGTGGAAGTTTTAACAAAGAATTCTACCTAAAATTACAACCAGTTTTTGGATGAAATAATCTGAATAAAGCCAAGCTGTTGATGGCATATTACTTTATCTGTGTGTGTGTGCATACAAACTATACAATAAAGTCTAAACTGTTACGAAAGATACTTTCTTCACATGTGGAACTCTGAGAAGTCACTTAACATTGTAGTCACTAGTTAGCTTATGTAGCAACTGCAAACAGGCCCATAGCCTTGGAAGGGAATGTATAGGGAGTGTCTACAGCACTCTTTAAAAGTCTCCACACAATAAATGTTGGGGTGGGTGACAGTCATGTACACAGGTACATGCACCTGGGACAATCAACACATGTGGAGGTGTACTGAGCTTGGAGTGCCCATAAGGACATAGAGCTGAGCTCCCTCTGCAATACTGCAAGCTGTCACATGGACAGTGCAGCACCGTGAAGTTTTGCAATGGAACGGGCGGAGTCTGGTGGGAATTCAGAGACACTAATTCCCATCAGGTTCAATCCCCTTGTGATTGACAGCAGGCAGTGGGCAGATCCATAGCCAATACACAGCCTACTATTTTTAATAAAATCCACCTACTGCCTGCTGTCAATCACAAGGAGGAAGTGGACCTGATGGGGAACTAGTGTCTCATCTTTCCCATCAGGCTCCACCCACTGTCAGCACCACTGGTTGCTAGGAGGCTGTCAGCTGTGAAGCCGACAGCATCCTTTACAACCGGTGCTGGGGTGGGGTTAGCAGCAGCAAATATGCTGCTCTGCTACAGAACAGCATACAGAGACAGGCACTCTGACTGTGTCAGTATATAAAATTAGAGTTTGTCTTAATTACACAGTTTTATCACCTATGAACTTGGAGTAATTCTTTTTTTAATTGGGTGCAGCAATAGCACCACTTTGCGTTCCCCCATATTTCTAATTTAGGAACACTAGTCTTCTATATCCGTTAATGCAGTGATACATGCATTATCATGTGTTTATAAAAGAGATTTTCTTGCTCACAGGTTCTTACATTGGTTGGGACATTTGCATATTGTAGCGGCTGTCAAAGTGTTCTGGAAAAAAAAAATTGTTTAGGGGCAAGTAAAGTTCAGTTACACCCCTGAAGCAACTAGTAATACATGCAGACATTCTAAAAATCAAGCAAGTCACCTTTAGGATTTTACTCAGGAGTCTCATACATAAAGTTTTGGAATTCTCATTTAATTGTCTGTAATAATTGATCACCATCATTAAACTTGCTAAACCTCAGGCTAACATCTGAAAAATTTAGATTTTTATGTAAGCTGTACAATGCTGTGGTTTGCAGATACATTATATTTTCCCTTGTTGGCATTCTTACATTGAATACATTAAATGAGCCGTGATGAGTGGGATGGTATGCTTAATGATCTGCTTTACTGTTTACTTTATAGATTGAAGTATGCTTTCTTACCTTCTCTTCCGAGTCTCCAGGCTGACATGTGATGACTCCATCTTTTGAGCCCCCCGCAAATGTTGATTTACAGTTTTTTAGCCACTAATAAAAAAAATTTTTTTTTACAAAGTTATAGGTGCTCTAACAAACACATAAGTAAACATTTGCATTTTTACTAGAAAAACTGGCGAGGTCTGGAGGTGTCCATACAGGGCTTTGGTTTGCACACATTTGCAAATACATGTGTAAGCTACTGAGCCCCATCATGTACCCCAGTAATTTCTGTAGTCCTGACTCTAAATCTTGAGAGGAGCTCAAAATATAGAGTTAAGACTACAGAAAATACTGGGGTAACATGATGGGGCTCTGTTACGCATGCATTTGTAAATGTGTGCAAACCAAACCCCTGGTTTTAACGCATACTGTTAGAATATTTGGTTGGTTAGCAGGCTGTAAATTAAGCCAGGAATTTCTTTGCTGTCATTTTATTATACTCTAAAATGACTGACAACACAGAACCATTGATTTATTTTTCCTCTTCCGTTAGCATATATACCTTGCATGAGTTTACTGCATATGTATACATATTCATGTAGCCCTGTTACACCTTCCATGCTACCAAAGTGTTGTAGGAGCAAAAGTTAATTCAAAGCAAAAGATAATTCAGTGAAACTGACACTCTTGTTGAGATTAACTGAGCGTGAGCTGCACTCAGTCATTTGCCTACAGATACACTGATTATTGCTTAATCCCAGCAGTATTTTAATATTTTTGAATACCTAAGGGACACGGCATATGTAAATGCTTTATGGAGTTGTCATATGCATGAATTATATTAATGGCTAAACAAAACTTGGGGTGAGAAATGCAATACCAACCTGGGATCCCTGGTGCATAGAAGCACTATCAAGTGTCAATTCATACCTTCCATTTTACAGCTCTGACAACACAGCCTCGGTTCTTTGAATCTTTTCTAAGACTCCCTATGCAAATAGGGTCTTCCTAAAATTCACTATTTGCGAATGCTTAGGTATGGCCCCCTCCACAAGACAGTTATTGGAACTAATCATAGGTGGTGAGTGAAAGTGATCCTATCAAGAAATCCAGTGCTGTCCTGTGTTTTCTGCAGTGTTCCCTCGAACAATGTTATTACCCTAAATATATGAAATGAGTACTGCGCTAAAATTAAATTCAGTGTATGAACTTAAATATATATATATATATATATATATATATATATATATAATACATAAGTTGTATTATATAAAACAAACAATTAAAAGTATTACAATGCAAAAATAACAGCTGCTGCTTTCTTCAAATCAAATCATATAAAAAAATCACACTCCTATAGTCCAGTGTTTAGCAGCGCTTACATAAATAGTGCAAATAAAGTGCCAGTGTTAGTGAAAATTTCCAGTGCTGGAAAGTAAAGTTCTTAAGGTGCATAAAATAGCAGAGAAAATCTTCTACTTAAATCTTCCACCTCAATTCACCACGTGTTGACAGAAAATTAAAATTGGAGGCTCACCAGAAATAGGAATAAAAAAACGCCTTTTTCATATATCCATATGGAGTCAGCAAAAAACCATCACAATAGGGGACCGTATAGCTCCAACCCAATATGCTCAGTAGGGCAGATCAAACAACGCATCCTTAAAGGTTCCTTTGCTTAAGCAGTTTCAGCTGGCAGACTCCAACAGCTCTTACTCAAAGTGCCATAAGGGGAAGAGATCAAACAAAAAAAACCCCTCATAGTGTATCACTTTAAAACAAGATCTTTTAATAAAAACAAATATTGCGCTTACATCAAAAACATTTTAAACGAACATCGGTGTACCAGCTGTACACACGTTACCAGTCAGCAGTATGACAGTGCGGCAACTCCTCTCCTCTCTCTGTCCACGCCGCTGGTCTCACGATCGGTCTCGGGTCGCCGTGTGGACACGCCACTGACGCGTTTCGTCACTTCCGACTTGATCACAGGGGGGTGGCCACACAGCGTCCCCAGCTACCCTTATAGTGATCATTTTCCACCACCAGGTGGCAATGTCCAATGTCCACCACCAGGTGGCAATGTCCAATGAGCGGTTTTCCCCAGCAGTTATGCTCTAGTTGCTGATTGCCGTATCAGTTTACAACCAAGCATAATAAACTTGCTATGAGAATATTCACGCCCAACTGGACATTTA
>BLSH010540780.1:1179482-1200639 GCA_018402905.1 Glandirana rugosa
ACGTTTATTTCACGGTCACAATCACTTTTAAAGGTCACGACCTTTCATTTCAAGAATTCCACGTATTTTATCGTCTCTTTTAGAAGATGAATTTAGAAGGTGGAGTTAAGTGGTGCACAACTGTCTTTTAATTTTAACCTCCGAGTGGTCTTTATCCTTATTTTTTTGCGGAAAAAGTCTATAGGTATACCTCAGTCGTTTTTTGGTAGTGTTATCCCCTGGCATATCGAGGTTGGGTTATACGAGTCATCCCGTCTAGTTTGTTGCGTAGGAATTTCCAAGGAAACGAATTCGTCAAAGTCGACCGTCTGAGGTTGTCGAGAATGAGTTTCACGGTATTCCCCTTCAGCGCAATATTTGTTTTTATTAAAAGATCTTGTTTTAAAGTGATACACTATGAGGGGTTTTTTTGTTTGATCTCTTCCCCTTATGGCACTTTGAGTAAGAGCTGTTGGAGTCTGCCAGCTGAAACTGCTTAAGCAAAGGAACCTTTAAGGATGCGTTGTTTGATCTGCCCTACTGAGCATATTGGGTTGGAGCTATACGGTCCCCTATTGTGATGGTTTTTTGCTGACTCCATATGGATATCTGAAAAAGGCGTTTTTTTATTCCTATTTCTGGTGAGCCTCCAATTTTAATTTTCTGTCAACACGTGGTGAATTGAGGTGGAAGATTTAAGTAGAAGATTTTCTCTGCTATTTTATGCACCTTAAGAACTTTACTTTCCAGCACTGGAAATTTTCACTAACACTGGCACTTTATTTGCACTATTTATGTAAGCGCTGCTAAACACTGGACTATAGGAGTGTGATTTTTTCATATGATTTTTTAAATGTTATTACCCTAACCAGTTCACCTCTATTAATTACAGAACAACTCCCCACATGTTATGCCGATGAAGAGAGGGGTAGGTGTTCTGTACTCCCAACGGCAGAGGGTGACAATGCTGTTCCATAGGTAAAGTACAGTGAGTGCTGCCATAGGACAGGAAGCTTGTTATTGGCAGGACACCAGGTCAACTTAATGAAAAACGCCAGTAAAAAAAAGAAAAAGAAAACGAAAGCAACCACAACATTAAGGCTGGGTTCACACTGGAGCACGCTCCGGCTCACAGCAGGAGTCCGGTGCGTCCCTGTTCACAGTTTCAGGTCCGATTTCAGCCTGAATTTGAGCTGAATTCAGACCCAAAATGGACAAAAAGACGCACAGGATCCTGTGCAATTCGCACCAGAGCCACTCCATAGAGAGCCAGTCACAATCTCCTGCTATGTGAATTGGATGCGGGGAAATCCGCATCCAATTTGCACTAAAGTGACCCCAGCCTTAAGGACTGCATTATATGGCAATTTTATTCTTTAGATACACATCAACTGAACTTAGATACTTACAGAGACGGTGGCTTCCTTTCTGTTGTTGTACGTGTCCAGGTATTCCTGCAGTTCCAGGACACTGAACTTTAGCTTTTCTAAAAGTCCACAGGATAACAACTGAAAGGAAAACAAATCTTTACTACTTGTTCATTCAAACACTCCAACAGACTGTGTTTACTAGCTGCATCATCCAACATTTCATCCTGGTAAATAACATTGCATAACATACTGAAAAACGCTTCTTATCAGCCAGACACTAGACAAGAAGTCCCATACTGCGTGCTGTGTTTTAACAAGTGTTATTCATACATATTTATGTAACACATGCATTACTGACTAATCACTCACCTTTAGTTTTATTCTATATTTTGTTAAAAAAAAAAAACATTTCCCAGAAATCACTAAGTATAAAAATAAAAAAGGATTGTTCTCAGATAAAGATTTGTGATCCCTGAGAATCTGAGCTTGTTGCTAAAGAGTGAGTACAGTTACAATAGGATGAATCTAATGAACTCAGTATGTCTAGGACACCTAGGATGCGGAACTATTACAACTTAAGGTGCTATATCTTGCCTCATGTGACCAGTCTGGGGTTCTATAACAGTTAAATACTACATTCATTTTTGGGCTAAATTTACTAAAGCATATCACATGTGGTATTTGGGTCATGTGACACGTTTTGTACTGAAACTTTTAATGCACTATCCCTTTTTTTGTGGTATTTATCTCAAAACACAAAAGTATTTGGTAAATATTGCATAAAACAGCCTTATAGTTAATTCACTAAAGGAAATAAAAAAAAAATAAATGCATGTTTTAAATAAGTAGTGTTCCAGGCATGCGATAATTAAAGAATGTAGCTAATTTCAGCGGGTTTGCAAGGAGCCGGCACCCCCCCCCCCCCTCGGTGTCCTCAACAACCAGGAAATAGCTGGTTGTTAAGGAGTCGGCACCTGCCGCATCCTTGGCCTCAACTCATTTGCTCTCAGCAGGAATCCCCGCTGACAGCAGAATGTAAACAAAAGAAGAACCGCAAAAAACAGTTTTTTAAAAAGAAAAACAGTGTGGGGGTCCCCTCAAAATCCATATCAGGACTATTGTTTGCGATACGGCACTGGGTTACTTTAACTGACAATTGCATGGTCATGAGACGCTGTACCAAAATAAAATTGATCTCCTTTTTTTCCCACAAATACAGCTTTCTTTTCGTGGTATTTGAGCACCTCAGTGGTTTTTATAGCAACAATTTTGAAAAAAAAACAACAACATTATTTACTTTCTCCTATAAAACATATCCAATAAAAAAATGTAAAAAATCGAATTTCTTCATCAATTTAGGCCAATATATATTCTGCTACATATTTTTGGAAAAAGAATCCCAATAAGCATATATTGATTGGTTTGCGCAAAAGTTATAGCGTCTACAAACTATGGGATATCTTTATGGAATTTTTTGTTTTTACTAGTAATGGTAGCGATCAGCGACTTACAGCGGGACTGAGACATTGCGGCGGACAAATCGGACAGTAGGTGACACTTTTGGGGGCCAGTGACACCAATACAGTGACCAGTGCTAAAAAATATGCAGTTACTGTACTAATGACACTGGCAGGGAAAGGGTTAACATCAGGGGTGATCAAAGGGTTGAACGTATGCCTAGGGAGTGCTTTCTAACTGTGTGTGTGCTTTAACTGTGGGAAGACAGAGATCGGTGTTCCTGCTAAGCAGAAACACAGGATCTCTGTCTTCCCTACTAACAAAACTGCGATCTGCCTTGTTTACATCAGGAACAATCGGCGGGTCCCGGTGGAAATTGTGTCCGTCGTACCCGCTGATTGGCTCCGAGTCACTGGAACTGCAAAATCACATACCTGTACGTGATTTTGCGCAGAGGAGCCGCCGTCCAGCAGGAAATGTACATGGGGAGGTCGGCAAGAAGTTAAAGAAATAACGCAAGCAGAATTTTAAGTGGTTTTTTTTAGTAAATTGCAAAAAAAAATTTAAAAACGCTATGTGCTATTCTACTGCTGATCCTAAAGTGCTAAATACCGCTTAGAGATTTGACCCATTTGTCTTAAAATAATGAATGCGGTATTTATCTTAAAAAAAGAAAAAAAAATCAGTTAAATAAAAAACATGCGTTACTTAACGAATGCAATAAATATTTATGGTTTGCAATTAAATTTAGAGTTATTTTATTGCATTTTTTTCTCAGGCTGCACCAGAGGGAGATTTTCTACGAATAAAGACACACAGAAATCTTGTGCAACTACAAAACTATTGTAGTGTGATTTCATTTATAGAATGGTCTCGCTGTAGTGCAATGTTACAAATTATTTACACTCCTGGGCTAAGGTACTCTGTGAAATACAGACGGCAGTTAACATGCATTATAGCAGCAGACGGGTTTTAATTAGATTCATCTGTTTTTTCCAACCTGATAGTGCTTCTTCTCTAACCTGGTTATCAAGGATGACAAATTTCCAGAAATTTAGACACAGTCCATGAAAAAAAATGGTGATGCATCTGTGGAAACGATCAGCTGTCTTTGTGTTTTTAGGCAGCTGTCCATAAAAAAAAGAAGGGCTGGCAATTTTGTCTTGCACCATAGGAATTTCTTTTGGCTCCCTAATTTCTGACTGTTGTCAGGCTGACCATACTCACCGTTTCTGCATCTACAAAGAGTGTTGGGCATTCGGAGCACAGTGTCAGTAACTGCGATGTGCTCACAAACTTTGACCCGATACCACGCAGACTGTCTCCCAGGTAACAAGCTGCATCACATGTCAGGAAGCAGAACCTCTTCTGTATACTCTACAAGGTACAATAAGGTCCAGTTAGACTAGGACAACAGCGAGGACTAGAGCAACAATGGGCAGAAATCAACTCTTACAGGAAAAACTAATATATAACAAAATATGTACCACACTTGGCAATACATTTTTTTTTAACCTTAAAGCGTTGAATAACAGCACAGTGCTTGTGCTGTGTAATTTGGCCCACTGTATCACCTGCAACATCTGACTGATTCTGGCAGTTTCTACCCTCCCCTCTGTACGCTGACCTCGATATATCAGGGCTGCTGAGCCCTGAAACCATGGTCAATGTATGTGCCTCCGTCATGAGCTGCTATCTGCAGCCCTCCTGCGTCTCCCTCTGTCCTCCTCCCCCCTTCCCTATATGCCTGTCATCTCTTCCCGCTGCTTCAAAACAAACTGAGATTTATAGCATCCCCTCTGTCATATAAAAAGCTGTGTCCTAGTGCCTGTGCTTTATATTTAAAAAAAAGCTGATTTCTACCTGTTTTAACAGTGTCTTCCAGCTCTCTGCTCCCCCCCCCTCCTCCCTGGTTGAAGTCAGCAGGGCAATCTCAGCCCTGCCCACTGTAGCTATCAGACGGGGAGAGCAGAGAGCCTGGAGTCATGTGATCGCTGTTAAAACAGGTAGAAATCAGTTTTTTTTTTTTATAATGGCACCAGGCACTGCGCCGCTTTAACTGACAATTGCGCAGTCGTGCGACATTGTACCCAAATGAAATTGACGTCCTTTTTTCCCCACAAATAGAGCTTTCTTTTGGTGGTATTTGATCACCTCTACATCACTTCTGTTCACCGCTATAAACAAAAAAATAGCTACAATTTTGAAAAAAACAAAACAATATTTTTTGCTATAATACATACCCAAAAAATATATATAAAAAAAGTTTATTCATTAATTTTGGCCAATATATAGGCAAGAGGTTAAAGTGGTTGTAAACTCTCCCATATACCCAGTGAAGCGAATAGCTTCAGGTGATACACCGAGAAGGAGCAAATCCTCCAACATAAGTTTTGCTTGTTTATCTACCATCTCCTCTTCCCGACATCCCTTCAAATGTACAGATTTGTGATAAAATCCTTCTGCATCTGTGAGGAGCAGAGAGGAGGGGTGGAGAGCTGCAGTTACAGTGTGTAAGAGCTGATTGGAGGAAAGGGACACCCCCCTCCACACACTGCACAGGAATGAAGGAATGATACAGAGCTGTGTTCTGCATAGATGTGTGCTGAGCTCCCTCCCCTGTCACAAATGTATCTCTTGCATCAGGAAACCTTCTCAGAAGTGACTCTATGAAGTGAACCACTATAAGGCATTCTCTACATTAATGTAAAAAAAAAAAAAAAAAAACCTTCTGTGATGAGTAATTACCCCCCTAAATACCTCCCTGAGCCTGATCTCAATCCACTCATGTGCCCGAGAGCAGTGGCTCCTGCTGCTGTTAGTCAAATTCTTTAGGTAAGGCGGGGTGGGGCTGAGCTGCGTGTGTCAACAGACACACATAGCCCAGCTCCGCAGTGAGCCCACACGAGTGACCCAATAGTTAGCTTCTTGCTATGGGGCACTTGCAAATGAGGAGGAGCCAGAGGCACTGGTGGAGGACCCCAGAAGTAGGGGATAGGGTCTGCTCTGCGCAAAACCACTGCACAGAGCAGGTCAATGTAATATGTTTAATATTTTATAAAATTAACTTTTAAAATCACTTTGATATGTTAGAAGTCCAAATTTGTCTGTAATATACTGTATGTACTTGGAATCTCCCTGCAAGTACAAGTGCTGCTGAGCCCATAACATTTGTTCCTTATACACTAGTTGATGTCTCACATTGCATCTGGTATAGAAGTTTTCCTTTTGTTTTTTACAACTCATTTTTTGCTCAATCATTTCCAGTTTCTAGTAGTCTTTGAATAAAAGAGATTAAACTGGACATAAGTTCCTAAATGGAACAGGGAAACATTTTACACCTAGGTCCTACGGCCTCTGCAGTCCAGTGGAGGTCAGGTGTTTTCACAGAGACAAAAAAATACAAAGGGTTGAAGCACACTGCTAACTACACAAAACAATCTCAACTCAAAAGAAATGTTTTACATTTTTCCTGAAAATGAGACAGGAAAAAAACAATGCAAGGAAATGTTTGCTTTTCCTATTTTACAAGGCTACAAAATGTTCCACATAAACAATTCTGAATTGTGCAGTTCTTTGATTCTAGTCTATTTCTAATGCCTTCAAATGAATTTAGCATTATGTTGTAACATTGAGCCAGGCACTAACAGACCTGGCACAAACATGTCATTTCATCTAGCTTAATCTACGGCAAAGCTTCTCCCTTTCCTGGGGGAAGTATTTGATTTGTATTTTGATTTGATTTGTGATTTGTTTAAAGGACTGTATTAATTTGGATGGAGTGATTTGCAGAACCCCATGATTTTATGTAAGTGCACTGATTTTAAATAAACAGAAGGTTGGGACCATACTACACCATGAGGAGTCCCCGTTTTATATCTACTTTGATTCTGAGGATCCATACCCGTTTGTCTGGGACGGTGTGCTGGATCATCCCTGGTCACAGTAGTGAGGCACCAAGGCTATCGTAGAGATACATCTAGACCCCCTTCAGAAGATCAGAGATCCTACCAAGCATTTCCTGACTCTCCTGAAGGACGGTCGCTGGCATTCTGGTAAGCCCCCATCTTATATTTGGTGATGGTGTCACAGTGGTGGATGCATGATCACCGCAATATCAGATTGGTTCACCCATCAAAAGAAACCAACACGTTTAAATTGTTTGCACAAGGGCACTTTATCAACTAATTAATGAACTTTATATTATATGTATTCATCTTTTGCATATTTGCACTTTTTATATTGTGGACTTTGAAAGGTTTGCACATAATTTATGTGATATTTGCACTATATTTGTTGAGCGCTGCACCTGTGATGGACATTACTGCATAGGCTCTGAAATACTTCCAAAAGTGTTTCTGAACACAGTTTGCCGTGCCATCCAAAAATACAAGGTAAAGCTCTACTATCATGAAAACAAGCCATATCTGAACAAGATCTAGAAACGCCACAGTCTTCTCTGGGCCAAAGCTCATTTAAAATGGTCTGTTGCAAAGTGGGCCAAAGCTCATTTAAAATGGTCTGTTGCAAAGTGGAAAACTGTTTTGTAGTCAAATTGAAATTTGACATTCTTTTGCGTGCTCCTGGCTAAAAAGGAGTGGAACCTTACAGCTTGTTAGTAGCACTCAGTTCAAAAGCCAACATCTCTGATGGTATGAGGTGCATTAGTGTGTATGGACTGGGCAGCTTGCAAATCTGGAAAGGTGCTATCAATGCTGAAAGTTTATTAGATTTGCAAATCATTGTATTCTGGCACTATATAGATTTTACATGGCTTCCCAACTTTTTTGAAACTAGGGTTATATTATTCTCTATCCTTCCAATTATTTTATAATTCTCAAGTTATAAAACAAATTAACTGTGAGCACCGCTCCAAACTGTCATCCTGTGATACTCTGGTGACTCGCACTGATTCTGGGTGTCAGCACTAAGAGTGTCCCTGTCCCAGCTATACACACTTGAAAAGAAAAACAGCTCAGGTGTAGGGAAGAAGAGCAGCTTCAACCCAATTCCTCCAAGGCCACGCCCCTAATGCATTCCACCCTGCCCACAGGGCTTAGTCCTAGGGCTAAGACTAAGCACTGTATGCATGGTGAAAGACAATGGAGGAGTGGCCTGAGAGTAGTTGGGCTGAAGCCGTTCTTATTCTTGTTTACACCTGGGCTGTTTTTCTTGGAGTGTGACACCCTATCTTCTCGCTTTTCAATTTGTAAAAGCCGCAGTTTTTCTAATGAAAGTTAAATAATGAAAGCTCATCTCTGAGTGGCTACTATGCACAATAACATGGCCCTTCCAATGTTCCATCCTAATACATCAGGCCAACAAACGTTGAATAGAAAGCCTACATTTATAAGCACTCTAGACAGCTTCATTATTTTATAATAAATCTCACTTAAATCAGAACGCACCTTAAACAAGGAGGAGAAGACATGAAATGTATAGACTGCACAGGACCCATCAGAATCTGACATTAGTTGATTGATATGGCTTCGCCATGCTTCCTCTGCATCATCACATGCTGTTGGTTGAAATGCAGCCAGGATAGCTGAGAAAAAGGGTGATGGAGGAGGTGGTGTTATCCTGTCCCCATCTCCAAAGCTAAGATAAAAAAAAAAAGGACACATGACCATTCTTGATCTTTTTATCTTGCACTGCACTGATGTGTGGGAAGAGTCAGGTGCAGCTAACACATCAACGCAGTAAAGGTCCATTCAGCAGCGGTTGCCATTTAGCATAAATTATGCCTACCTAAAACGCATACTCTCAGCTACTCCTAAATGTTAACAGTAGAAGATATCAAACCATGTTACATTTGTTTGTATCCCTTACTGCTTTTGGATACTACAGCACAGCATATATTACCAACTAATGCTATAAGGAACACAGCAAGTCAGTTCCACTCACTAAGAAACACTGCATTCACACATAGAGAGCTACACAACAACTTAAAGTGCAGTGTTAGATGCAGTTCCTGAGTCCTAGGTAAGATTTAGTGTGCACATGTGGTGGGCTCTGCAGTAATTACTTTTCATTCAGATGAAGCTGGCTCTAGTTAAGTTGGCAAACACATGCAGCACATAGGAGCTGTGACTGACTCTTCCTGAAGGCCAAGCATATAAAACACAATATAAACCTGGGTATAGATGGATTGAAACTTGCCCAGATTAGCAGGTACCGGACGAAATTCAATCAGTGTGTGGCCATGCCTGTTTGACAGAAGATAATCAATAAATCTAATTCTGTTAAACTGACAAGTTGGAACACTTGTTGGAAAAGCTGTGGCCACTGATTCTGAGAGAATTGGGTACAGCTGTCAGAATACAATGTCAAGGTTGGTAGGGTAGCATTATTGATCCACTCACCTTGTTTGTGTGGACAGAGGAATCTGTTATGGACAGCTTAAAATGTTACTAAACCCAGTAATGATAATAGTTCATCCGCGCCCCCTGCAATTTCCACAGCTTATAAATCTTCTTTTTACATTAAAATACTGCCACTATATACCTTTTTGGCTGATCCGTATACCATGGTCACATGATAAACTGCAGGGTCTGCCCAGATGCTGCGTGTCCAGGTAGGAGACGATTTCCACTACAACCTGTGTCCTCATGCTGTTATGAAAGGTGGATCATCCATTAATCAAGATGTGCCATTCCACCAACTGTGTTTTTTTTTAGTTACTGTGCATGGAGGAGGAGGGAGGGACTGGGCTGTCATTTAGGATCTGTATACACACCTACATGTGTGATGTCAATATCATGTGACCTGAAAAGCTCAGCTCAACAAGGAAAAATTCTCTCCAGCAATAGAGACCAAACTGAGCATGTGCAGCTTTACTACTCTGTGTATTATCTGGCCTTGCCAAGAGACCCTGCAGGAGAGGGAAGATCTGTGCATATAAGTTCCACAGTGAGTATAGCAAGCATGCTCTTCTGCATATACAGATAGATTTTACTGTGGTGGGTTTAGTAACACTTTAAGTTAGTCAGTGGATCTATTGGGAGACTACAAACAGGAAGTGAGCCTGCAGCTATGACCAATAATGAAAATTTTGGGGCACACAGTGGGAAGGGGAGAAACTTTCACAGCAACAGCAAAAGATTAGGGCTTCTGATGCATTTTACTGCATTCTGAAGAATGGTAGTCAGGGAGTTTTCACTTCCCATCCTGGTGTTTACCAATTAAATTCCAATCCTACAGTTATACATCCCAGCAGAGTGCTGTGGCTCCTTCCACCAGTCCCTTCAGGACACAGTAGTGGTATAGGGGCTGACGGGGGATACCTTAGAGCTCAGGGAAGAACCATGAACACCTGGAAATGTGTCAGATAAGTGAAGCTCACTGGCAAGATCTGTTCATTACAACAATTGAAGCTAAGTCAATGTGCACACAAACTGCCAATAGCAAGCCATAACAGTTATGGTATGATGGCTTAATTTGTCAGTGTAAATTTGTTTAGGCACTTAAGGTTTTAATCTTTTACTTTATTATTACTAATTTTTATATATTCTGCAATTTTCCATGAAGAAGAACTTCACATAAATGTAACATACCCCGTCAGTGCAAAATGCTCCATGATTCGGTCATCCTTTTCTTCCTCAGCCATTTCTAGGTTAAAGCTGTCATTACATTCAAACACAACTGGCATTTCACTCATTGACCCTGATAGGTCATCTTCTTGTACAGTTGCATCATCTTCATCAAGAACAGCATCAGCCTATAAGATAAGGAGCCAGGTAATTCAAATATTAGCACTGAGTTCTAGATCAAACAACTAGAGACAGGTATTCCGAAAACCATGATATACATTGACACAGAGCACAAAAGTTTCTAAAGGAGGAACCGTGTTAGTGCACCTAGTAACAGGATTACCCCGAACCCTTTTCTGAGTTCCACGGAGTCTCATTCCATACAAATGAGGACAGCATTAAAGGGTCAGTTCACCCAAAACTGTTATTTTAGTTTTTGGTGGATACTAGAGTGAAAAGAAAGATGTGGACACTAACCCGTGCTGCTTTCAATCTTTCTAATTCACAAGTTGGAGCAAGCATGTAGCAAATGAAGTCAGAACTGCATTCATATTCAGGGTTAGAAATGATGGAAGCCAGTTAATCAGCATGGCAACCAGACAGCTAGCATTTCTAGCAGGGGAGATCAGCTTGGCAGCCAGGTAGCTAGTATTTCTAGGAGTTCACAACAGTGGAAGTCCACATGTTTCTCTATGTTCAGGTTTCCTTTAAATCCCTTTTTTTTTTAAATAATGGTTCTCAAGGTCTCCTGCATTATATGTTATATCTGCATTGTGTTCCCCAAGTCAGCACACCTGCTACATCAATCTTAAAGCAGTCCCACTTTCCCTGGAGAATTTTTTTTTTTTAGTATTTTGCAAGTGGGATAAATGGGGCTATCCCTGCTGTAGCTGGAAACATTTGTTTCCAAGGTGGACAGGAACTATAGGCGAGACATATATACACAACATTTACATATCTTGTGGAAAACTTGGCCAAAACTCCACAAAAAAACTTAAATAACACCTTTGATGGACTGACCCTTTTGGTGTCATTTTTAGACGACTGCTCTGTGATCGTGTATTTTCCTGTCTTTTGCAGATACTGTATTTCTTTCTTTTGCCCTTTTAGGCTGAATTTGCATGGTTTGCCCCAGCGTAAATGGCAGCGGCAATAATCTACGGATTCCTGATGCTGCCCTTAGCGGCTAGCTACGGACACTGAACCCGTACGCTTCAATGACAGGTTGTTGGCTGGTGCAGCTATTTGTTGTTGTTTTCACAGCCAGGGATTACCTGTGGTGATTGCTGCCGGATGTGCATTGTGCATCTAGCAGTAATCACTGCAGATAATCACTGCCTGTGCAAACGGCCATGAATCGCTGCAGCCAGTGACAACCTGTCATTGAAGTGTATGGGCTCGGCAGCCATGGTTAGCTGCTCAACACAACAGGGGGAATCAGTAGATTCCTGTTGCTGCCATTCACACTGGGGCAGTTCGTCTGAGCGAATGTAGACTTCTAACCTTTGTGTTTGTATCTAATGAATACTTAAGCTCAAACAATTTGATAAGTCACAGCAAACATTTTAGCATTTATTAAAAGAAAAGTATGGGCTTTATTTTTTTTAAGAATCCTTCTTACCTCAGTGGATGCAGCATCGGTCCGATCCTGCATCTGTTCCCCTGCCGGCTCTAACACTGAGAACCGAGCGATCAAACACTGCCCATCGCTCAGTTCTCACAGCTCCCTGAGCAGAGAGCTGATGACTATCAGTCAGCAGCTCTCTGCTCTGCCCCCCCACACTCACTGGAGCGATGGACTGTGGAGGGGGCGGGAGCGGCCGGCTCAGGCTATCAGTGGCTTGCAGAGAGGCTGAGCTGCTGGGTGTCCGTCCAGGCATGTGGGCGGATCCCGACCATATGGCCACGATCTTTCCCGAGCCTGGACTGGCTCCATCACATCAGCCTGCTGTCTGCTGAAAATGGGTCACAGGAGTGGAGAACGAACTGCACTCCTGTGATCCACAGAAGTACAGCCAAACAAGCTGGCTGTACTTCTCCTTTAAAGATTCTATGAACAACTATAACATAATAATAAACAGCAGACTTAGGCCCCTTTCACACAGGGTGGATCTGTTTTGACGGACTTCGCTTGCTCAGCAGGGAATCGCTCTGTTGATCCCCGCCGAGCAGGCGGATGACAGGTCCGTCTCCATTCACTGTGCTGAGACGGACCTGTCAGAGCCCTGCTCTAATCTATGGGGAGATCAGATGAAAACGGACAGCTATCTGACCCGCTGGATGGATGGGGAACGCATCGTTATATGTCTGTTTTCAGTGGATCTTCTTGGATCGGATGCCCATAGCAGTCAATGGGTGGCCCGATCAGATCCGCCTGAAAAAACGGACAGGTGGATCTGATCGGTCCGATTGTGTGAAAGGGACCTTACTATATAACTTTCAGGCCTAAGAATGGCTTGTTTTCCCAAAGGTTGGTACTTTTCCTGGTAGGTTTGAGTCCGATTGCTGGTTGGGAAATATTTTTTAATATTGATATTTGATAAACGTGAGAAAGGAGGATTCTGATTATTTGCTATAACCAGAAAATAGCAACAGACACAAAAAATAAGGCCCATTAAGGAAAAGCACACTACTGTCTGCAAAGAAGCAGATGCATAAAACTAAAAAATGCATAAGAATCAAACAGAAAAAATATTTAATTGCTCCTACAGAAGCCTAACATCTAAATGCCTGGTATAGGCTATAGTACATCATTGCTACTCACAGAAAGTGCTCCATTTTATTGCTAAAAGTTACACTGTATACATGTATTACATATAATCTCTATGAAAAATCTATTTGCACAGGTGAAATCAGTTTGACTACTAGTCCATATGGCTACCCAAAGGTTTCTAAGAAAATTTTGTGACTAAATCAAAGCTCAGCTGCTAGTTGTAAAACCTGGCTGTCATTGACAGCTTGCTTCCACATGATAAGGAACCAGCTAGAGTGTTTTTTGCTCAGTCACTATGTCAGCTATAAACATAGTGATCATATGCAAGCTGAAGGCTTCATTCAGAAAACAATGGTTTTAACTGGTTTAATAATACAATTGTCTGATAAAATTGTATAAATAACAATAAATTAATTTACAAAAATGATAAAAATACTAAAAATAATAATAAAGAGGGTTTTTTTTAATACAAACCAAACCCTAATATGTCCTTTAAAAAAATCAAAAAATTATTTAAGTGGTCAGATCAGGTATAGAGTTATAGTCAAGTTAACCAAAGTATCTCTACACTCCTAAAATTGGACACGACATCTAGGCTTCAATGACTTTTAGGCACAAAAGGAGTTTAAAACAATCAAATTTAATATACAGTGTAATAATGACATATGTATAAATTGACCAAGTAGTAGAAAGAAGGGTTCCAGCAAAGAGGTTGCCCAGAGGAACATCAAAGTCTTCTGAGAGCTACATGTGCCTCTTGAGCCACTGGGGTAAGGCCTGCTACCCGTGAGATTAAACAGCCATTGGTGTATTGTGCCGAATCCGAGGAAAGAAATAATTCATCGACAGCATAACTGGGAGTATGAATAATCACACATGCATAGCAATATATAAATGCTGTAGCTGGACAGCAATAATTTGAACATTGTTAATAGAGCTGTCCACTAACCTGAATACCATTGGTCGCCCATCCTTAACTATATACATACCCTTTCATTGTGAGTTAATATTCTAAGACTATTCATCCATACAAAATGCGCCTGTATAAAAGCACTGTACACTGTATAAAACAGAGGTGGTTTTGTGTGACTGCAGCAAAGTTCAGTCACAGTTCCATGTATGAAGGCGTCCCTGTGTCTCTGTTGCAATGCCTTATGTACAGAATATGCTGCAGTTTGTTTCGTGCTCACAAACAGGAAAGAAAACATTGATTAACTTTCACCAACCTTTGATAATGAAAGAATCGAGTCTCCAATGCACCGATCTTTTCAAACAGCAGCATAGAGCAGTTTTGTGCGAATCTATCAAAATACTGTGGTCGGAACGGAATATTCTGACAGCGAGCCAGAATGGCATGCATTGATTCAAATGTGCTTGGTGCACAATAGGCTCCCACACAGAAACAAAATCACGTAGAGGACATGCAGCCCACATCATACAAGGCATTTTGTGCCTAGTGCCTAATATATGTTGTGCAATTCATAGCCCAACATGCAACACATCAATATTAATAGAAATCAAATTCAGTAGTACTGTTAATATTAAATCAGTGTCAGAAGTGTTAGGTGAAAGGGATATAGACATTTAAATAAACCAGAGACAAACACGGAGTTATAGCAATATGTCCATATTTCACATGTAATTTGCATAATAAAATAAAATCCTGCTGCAACAGACAGTGATTACTGATTGATCTCTGCTGGTTACTCTCCAGACTTTTTTTTTAAATTAGATACTTTTTTCTACACTGCACAGTGCAAATACTGTAAGCTTAAATATAACTGAAGAAGTATTTCTGATTAACATTTCAGGGATTTTTTCCATTCATTAATGTCAATCATTTTTCTGTTGCTACTAGTTTGTCTTATGCACATCAGATCTGCAGTTAATGGCCTGTTTTAGTCAACTTTTAAGAATCCCGCCAACACTTTAAATTTAATGGGGGAGCCATTATAAAACTTGCAAAAGTTATACAATGGGCAGTTTATGCCTTTTGGTAAAGTAATGTAAATGAGCTATTTAGCTCACAAAGTGAGTCAGTGTATTATAAATAACTTACTTTGTTAAAAAAAGAAAAAAAAGATTTGGATAGGAGCTCAAAAAGCACAGAAAGGGCAGTTTTTAGCCTTAATTTACTGAGCAAGTGTCACAAAGAATTGGGTCACTCACAGCAACCAGCTCATTCTAAGTGTGCGGGCACAGAAATGAAATGGAGAATGTAGTTGTCATTGGCAACCTAGATATGTAGTTAAGCCTACTGTGAAGATCATCATATATTTTTGCTGCTATTGAGCAAGAAACTTCCAGAGACTGGAGTGCAAATAGTTATACTGGTAGATCCCAGTGATGAGGTGCAAATATTTCACTGCTCAGTGCCAATTTATCAGATTCTCCCATGTATGGGGGTCTGTACACACGAAAATAGAAGAGCATATGTTTTATTTAATCATATTTACAAAAATGATAAAATATGTGGTTTCAATATGATAACATAAATAACACAAGGGTTTTTAAGTAAGAAAAGCAATTTTATGAAGAACATAAGGTTTATATCTAACAATAGAGGTATTCTAAAAATTGGTTCCTACTTAAGAGCTCACAGTACATCATAAGACACCCATAAAGAGGTCTTCCGTTTTATGTAGAGCTTGAAGCTTAGTCACCCATAATAATTTGGCACTAAAAGATACATGTGAAATACAGGCAACATATACTTTTATGCAAAGGGTATACCATCAGCTCAGACCAAGAGGTTAGTGGAAACATTATTAAACCCTTTGTTGCTGAAAGTGGACCGCACAATGTCCTCGACCCCTCCTGCCACAGAGAGCTTAATAGTAATCATCCAGTCTATATGTTAGTTTCCTGCTATGCTGTCATTGGGGTTACAGGTGAATCAGCTGAGAGAAGCATTCATTGCAAAGATTTGATTTCTACCAAAACTCCATCACCTTAGATTCCTCAGATAAGAGTGGATTAGTGATTTCAGGCAAAGATGCATCAAAACTAGAGGTTCTTGTGTTAAGGGAATGGGGGTCAGCAGAGGTTGTGTCACATGATGTGGAGGGAGACTCCATGTGATTTGTCTCTTCAGAAGGAGAAAGGCTTATGATCTACAACAGAAAAGGCAAACAACATGGCACAAATGTTAGATCCAAAATTGTAAACCTTTACTTTTTGTTTCAACTTCACTGCAACCAATGAAAAACAATTACCAATAAAAGTATCAACTGACAAAATCTCCTGGAGTATCATATCAATTGCAATTTCAAAAGAACTAGATGCCAATTGGGCAGTTTTGGGGTCCCCACAATAGCAGTTGACCTTCACAGGCCGTCACATTGGCCAAAAAGACTAGGATCAGATTTTCCAGCTGACAGACTATAGTTTTCAAGAGAAGAGTGGCACCGTGGCCATCTATTGGACTGTTGTGTTTTGTCTATAAGCAATCTTTTCCACAGAAAGATCTTCATTACACCCAAATACTATATACATTATAGTGTATCATTTGTGAAACTGGAACATTAATATGACATGAGCTATCAAGCTTACTGTATTGACAGAGGACAACAGTGCAGATGGCATACACTCATGCTGCACAAGTCCCTGATGCTACATTTTTTTTCTTTATTTCTTTTAGTCTAAATATAGACTTATGTTTATCCCAACAAGTAGGGGTGGAATGAGTTACTGCTCTGACTCATTTATCAGTGTTAGTAAACTGAAGCTTGAGTTATTGAACGCTGTAAAAGCAGGCTTTTTTTTTTACCAAAGCAGCAAATAAACAGATAGGTAAACGTGAAAGTGTGCTTATAGCTCCAACATCTGGCAGGATAGGTATGAAATGTTCATATGCATTAAAAACACTATAAAAGTTAGTAAAGAAAATGTATAAAAGCTATACATTTCCTCTAAAAATGTATAAAATAAACATGCCCCCACTTGGTAAATTATAAGATCCCTTGCCACTAGGATTCTCTGTACATTAGAAAAGCAATGCCAACTAGCTTGTATCATGTAACACAGTCATGCCGATACAAGTGTGCCCTATATGGAGGACACCATATGTGGTTTTTGCAGGATTTGGTTTAACATAGGAATGATGTCATATTACTGTAAAAGGTGGTCCCAGGCAAAAAGGTGACTTAGATTCTGGAAAACCCCTTTTAAGGTTTAGTAAGCCGCAAAGGGGTACGTTAACCATGCTGCTCCATTCCTATCAACAATAGCGTTACACTTACTAAGTCAGAGGTTTCCAGAATTTGACTTGTAGTTAGATCTTCTTCTTCAGAAGATTCATCTGAGTCATCCTGGTTCAATTTGCTCAGACTGTGCGTGCTTCCAGACAGCTGGCTTTCTTCCAAGAGCTGCATATCACACTTGTCCAGACTGTCCAGAGAACGCCTACGAACTCCCCAGTTGAAATTATCCATGCTTTCGCCCTGCAATAACAAGCATTAAAAGCTGATGACCAAACTGCACTGATACATTCACAGGATCCTATAATACAAAGAATAAAAATGATTTCCCAAGTGAAAACTATTTACTTATCTGCGATTCTGAAATAATCTCTTTAACCAGAAGGGCTCCAGTGTCCTCAGGCATGTATGGAGTGTTTTAATCTGCACGTTCCCATTCTCTGAAAATGTCTGCCATGCAGACCCACCCAGTGCCTAAGTGTTTAATTAGATGTCATACGAATAGTATGTTTCTCTGGCCACTCTTCAAAGATCCTGTATTTTCACAAGATCAGCGAATGCATGGGCTGCTTTTTCCCACAGCTTGCTGCCAGCCAACGATACATTTAGGATGAATCAAGTTACAATTCAGAGAGATTCATAATCTTTGCAAGCCTCGTCTTCCAGCCAGGGGCCTCTGCAAAGTGGTATATAATCAAAAAGCCCACAGCAAATGGCCAGGCTGCACATAGTGTGTGGTTTGGAGACTAAGCATTATGATAGAACCCGTCTTCCTGTACCCCATGCTCTAAACAATGTACTAATTACTTGCTGTACTTAAAAGAAAAGCCGGAAACTAACTTCTTTTGTGCTTGAGTTCACTACACATTCATACATACAGTATGAAGGCCAATGTAAAATGTATGCAAAGCCAAAACTTTTCTTTTTTATATTTGTCTACGGTAAGTCTTAATGCCATCAAGCTTACTTCTATACTGACAGAGGATAACTGTGCAGATGGCTCCCAATCCTGCTGCATAAGCCCTTGATTCTTCAATGAGGTCAATAGTTTTTTTTTATTTTTTTTTTTATTTATAAGTCTTTTAATTAAATATGGACCTATGTTTATCCCAACAGGTAGGGGGTGAAATAAGTTACTGCTCTGACTCAAACTCATTCAGCTGAATGAGTATACTGGTGCTTTAGTTATTGAACTCTGTAAAAAAGACAGATAAGTAAACAAGTGAAAGCGTGCTTATAGCTCCAACAAATGTGCACCTGAAAGGTAGATTCAGCCACTCTATTTCTCATGGTGACTCTCTAGTACAGAAAATCCAATCCTGACAGTGGTCCCAATCATTCCCTACTCTATCCACAAATATTAAAAAAAGTCTTAGCCATACATACGTTTTAATAAGGAAAAGTGCAAGTCCACTAGCTCTAAGCAGCCAATCAGCAACCATCCCTTATGGTTCAGACTGATAACAGGTGACATTTAATTGGTTGTTGTAGGTTAAAGCAAGCCATAAATGGATCAACATTTGACTGGTTCAGCAGGGACTGGCTGAATGTTAAACCATGTGTGGCCACTTTGACAGAATTCAATCTAATTATTGACTTCTGTCAGACGGGCGTGTTGCAAACTTTTTGTGATTGGGGCTGCAGCCAATAAGCTGCATCTGATGATCAGTGAATTTTAACAATGGAGAGCTCTTGCTGTCAGAATACAATGTGTCTGTGGGGAGGATTTTTCTATTCACCTCAATTATATGGATGGAGGAATCCATTCCTTTTTTTTCATTCAGGTCACTGGCTGAACAACAACAAAAACGAGATCCATATATGGCCAGGTTTAGGTACCTAAACTTCATTGTTGCCTTTGCTCTGTGTTAATGTATTTTTCTTTGTTCACTGATTTATCCAATGCTGTCTATAGCCCTTGAAAAAAACATAAAACAAAACAAAATCCTGCAGGATACAGGTTTTCATGTTGTCACCTACTATGAGAGCCCACCTCCCTTATGTTATTCTTTCTACATTAATAAAGATTGTTAAAAAAACACCTATAATAATCAAAAGTGCAATAACAATACTCATTAAAGAGACTCATTGAGACAGGGGCATTCTTGGTTTAAGTCTTTCAGCCTCCTGTTTCTCACATCGATTTGCACTCTAATGAACTTTTTTGATATATTCACATAGGACTATTTGCACAATTTTTAGAGACAGAGTTACCTTTGAGTGGGTTTCTCTGCTCCTTATTTTTCTGCACTTCATATGGACTATATGTGCTGTTTTTAAATTTTCATAATTTGCGCACACTTTGCACCTTCATATTTACAGTCAGGTCCATAAATATTGGGACATCAACACAATTCTAATCTTTTTGGCTCTATACACCACCAAAATGTATTTGAGATGGAACAAACAAGATGTGGTTTAACTGCAGACTTTCAGCTTTAATTTGACGGTATTTACATCCAAATCAGGTGAACGGTGTAGGAATTACAACAGTTTGTATATGTGCCTCCCACTTTTTAAGGGACCAAAAGTAATGGGACAGATTAACAATCATAAATCAAACTTTCACTTTTTTAATACTTGGTTGCAAATCCTTTGCAGTCAATTACAGCCTTAAGTCTGGAAGGCATAGATATCACCAGACGCTGGGTTTCATCCCTGGTGATGCTCTGCCAGGCCTCTACTGCAACTGTCTTCAGTTCCTGCTTGTTCTTGGGGCATTTTCCCTTCAGTTTTGTCTTCAGCAAGTGAAATGCATGCTCACTCGGATTTAGGTGAGGTGATTGACTTGCCCATTGCATACCATTCCACTTCTTTCCCTTAAAGAAACTCTGGTTGCTTTTGCAGTATGCTTCGGGTCATTGTCCATCTGCACTGTGAGGCTCCGTCCAATGAGTTCTGAAGCATTTGGCTGAATATGAGCAAATAATATTGCCCGAAACACTTCAGAATTCATCTTGCTGCATTTGTCAGCAGTCACATCATCAATAAATACAAGAGAACCAGTTCCATTGGCAGCCATACATGCCCACGCTATGACACTACCACCACCATGCTTCACTGATGAGGTGGTATGCTTTGGATTATGAGTAGTTCCTTTCCTTCTCCATACTCTTCTCTTCCCATCACTCTGGTAAAAGTTGATCTTGGTCTCATCTGTCCATAGGATGTTGTTCCAGAACTGTGAAGGCTTTTTTAGATGTTGTTTGGCAAACTCTAATCTGGCCTTCCTGTTTTTGAGGCTCTCCAATGGTTTACATCTTGTGGTGAACCCTCTGTATTCACTCTGGCGAAGTCTTCTCTTTATTGTTGACTTTGACACACATACACCTACCTCCTGGAGAGTGTTCTTGATCTGGCCAACTGTTGTGAAGGGTGTTTTCTTCACCAGGGAAAAAATTATACGGTTACCCACCACAGTTGTTTGCCGTGGTCTTCCGGGTCTATTGGTGTTGCTGAGCTCACCGGTGCGTTCTTTCTTTTTAAGGATGTTCCAAACAGTTGATTTGGCCACACCTAATATGTTTTTGCTATCTCTCTGATGGTTTTGTTTTGTTTTTTCAGCCTAATGATGGCTTGCTTCACTGATAGTGACAGCTCTTTGGATCTCATATTGAGGGTTGATAGCAACAGATTCCAAATGCAAATAGCACACTTGAAATTAACTCTGGACCTTTTATCTACTCCTTGTAAATGGGATAATGAGGGAATAACACACACCTGGCCATGTAACAGCTGAGCAGCCAATTGTCCCATTACTTTTGGTCCCTTAAAAAGTGGGAGGCACATATACAAACTGTTGTAATTCCTACACCGTTCGCCTGATTTGGATGCAAACACCCTCAAATTAAAGCTGAAAGTCTGCAGTTAAAGCATGTCTTGTTCGTTTGATTTCAAATCCATTGTGGT
>BLSH010540780.1:1200649-1213203 GCA_018402905.1 Glandirana rugosa
TGGTGTTACCTAAACTTTAGTTTGCTTGTTCTGTACGAAATTGACGTCTGAAAGTCGAAATTAAACTCCCATAAACGTAGGTTTAGTCCAACCCTCAAATTAAAGCTGAAAGTCTGCAGTTAAAGCATGTCTTGTTCGTTTGATTTCAAATCCATTGTGGTGGTGTATAGAGCCAAAAAGATTAGAATTGTGTCAATGTCCCAATATTTATGGACCTGACTGTATATGTTTAATGAGTTTTGTTATTGCACTTTTGATTAATATAGGTGTTTTTTTTTTCAATCTTTATCAATTTAGATACCATAACATTCGATTTTTAGGTTTAGCGCCATACCATATGTTTAAATTATCTATTAGAGACGAGTTTGGTCGTAGCGTGGCAGCTTACCCCTCTCGTTTTTGATTAGCGCAGTATTCCCTCCATTTTTATCTATTCTTTCTACATGTAGGTGTGAAGGATGCAAATGGTAGTTTAAAGCAGCGTACCATAAAAGCTGATGTGTGAGATGACCTAAGTGGTGCCTTTCTAACCATCTTTCCAGAGGGCCTGGGAATCTGTCATTAGCATTGACTGTCACCTGCTAAAGCAGCACTATATTGCCCAATGCCTAAGCATCACAGGAAATGCTGGAACTGGATTGTACATGATCACACCACAAAAAAAAAAAGATGAAAAGTATCCATACGCAAATTATTCTGATTGTTAAGAACAATCAGATGCTATTGAGACCCCTTTAATGCCCAACATACACTATCTATAGCAGCCCTTTCTCAACCTTTTCAATATGGAAGAACCCTTAAAAAACGGTTTCCGGTTTCGGGGAAACCCTGCTAAAATATACTATATCTACAATTAATGATACATTAGTGGGATGGTCAGTGTGAAGAATGCTCCTTACATGTGTGATCATTGTGAAGAATTACCCCCTTACAGAGAGCTAAAAAGACCAATGGTGTCAGTGTGAACTTATCTGAGAAGCAGACACTGCTTACTGCTCAAGGAACCCCTAGCAACCTCTGGAGGACCCCTGGTTGAGAAACCCTGATCTATGGTATGCTGAACTAAATTACACTGCTCAAAAAAGTTGAAGGAACACTTTTTAATCAGAGTATAGCATCAAGTCAATTAGACTCCTGGGATATTGATCTGGTCAGCTAAGTAACAGAGGGGGTTGTTAATCAGTTTCAGCTGCTTTGGTGTTAATGAAATTAACAACAGTTGCACTAGATTGGCGGCAACAGTGTGATGACCTCCAAAACAGGAATGGTTTTACAGGTAGAGGCCACTGACATTCTTTTTCCTTTCTCATCTTTTCTGACTGTTTTTCACTATTTTTTTTCACTAGGGTCAGTGTCACTACTGGTAGCATGAGGCGATACCTGGATCCTATAGAGGTTGCACAAGCAGTTTAACTTCTCCAGGATGCCACATCAATACATGCCATTGCCAGGTTTGCTGTGTCTCCCAGCACAGTCTCAAGAGCATGGAGGAGATCCCAGGAGACAGGCAGTTACTCTAGGAGAGCTGGACAGGGCTGGAGAAGGTCCTTAACCTATCAGCAGGACCGGTATCTGCTCCTTTGTGCAAGGAGGAACAGGATGAGCACTGCCAGACCCAACAAAATGTCCTCCAGCGGGCCACTGGTGTGAATGTCTCTGACCAAACAATCAGAAAAAGAATTCATGAGGGTGGCCTAAGAGCCCGATGCCCTGTGCTCACTGCCGGGCACCGTGGAGCTCGATTGGCATTTGCCATTGAACAACAGAATTGGCAGGTCCTCCACTGACACCCTGTGCTTTTTCACAGATGAGAACAGGTTCACCCTGAGCACATGTGACTGCCTTTAACATCGTTCAGCATGACCGGTTTGGTGGTGGGTCAATGATGGTCTGGGGAGGCACATCCATGTAGGGGGACACAGAACTCTACAGGCTAGACAATGACGCCCCGACTGCCATTAGGTATCGTGATGAAATCTTTGGATTATTGTCAGACCCTACACTGGTGCAGTGGGTCCTGGGTTCCTCCTGGTGCACGGCAACGCCCGGCCTCATGTGGCGAGAGTATACAGCCAGTTCCTGGATGAAGGAATTCATAGCATTGAATGGTGCCCATGCTCGTCTGACCCAAATCCAATAGAACACCTCTGGGACATTATGTTTCGGTCCATCCAACACCGCCAGGTTGCACCCTAGTCTGTTCAGGAGCTCAGTGATGCCCTGGTCCAGATCTAGGAGGAAATACCCCAGGACACCCATTAGGAGCATGCCCCGACATTGTCTGACATGCATACAAGAAAGTGGGGGCCATACAAACTACTGAGGACCATTTTGAGTTGTTGCTATGAAATTTCAGCAAAATGGACTAGCCTGCTGCATCATTTTTTCACTTTGATTTTTGAGGTGTCTTTAAATTCAGCCCTCTGTAAGTTGATAATTTTCATTTCCAACAAACGATGTGGCATCCTTTCATTCTTAACACATTACCCAGTCCATATCAGTATAGGTATTCAGCATGATATTGTTCCCCATTGAGATCTGATGTGTTTTCTAAGTGTTCCTTTAATTTTTGGAGCAGTGTATAATAGCCTGTACTATAGTACTATAGTATCTGCTGAGAAACAAAATAGATGCCTTGCAGACCTAAATCTGCATTTCTTTTTTGTCTGTGCACTTGGGCTGTTTTAGAAGAGTACCAAAACCAGTTGTTCTGCATGCCAATTTGGTTCACAGCAAACCCATGCACTGGATGGATCTATGTGTTCCAAATTCTAACAATTAAAACTTTCCAAACTTGTACTTTGTCTCTGGTTCAGTCTTGGGCCAAAACAATGTTGCTATACTTTCTCTTCATGAGTTCCTCATAGTTAAACGTAGACTTCAGTGGGTGGGTCAGACAGACCTGACTGAGCTATGAATGCTAGAAATGTCATATAAGCAGGCGGCGTGTGCTCTAAATTGCTTATAGTAGTTTACCAAATGCTTAAACAATGTTTATGGTTGGACATGAAGGAGCAGTATGGGATTTTAAAAAACATAACATACATGCTCACCTCCATGCTGTAGCATCTGTGTGATGCTGCAATTGTCCCGCGTTGTCTCTAAGATCAAGAGTGATCACATAACCACTAATCACTCAGTTCTAGGTCTGTTTTGAGCAGAGACTATCAGTTCTCCAATCTGCTCCTTCAGCACCCACTGGTGTGTTGGGCAGGAGAGGGGGCGGGAGTGGCTGGCTTTGGCTCTCGTCCACGCGATGAAAGGCAGAGCCAGCTGTAAATCAGACAGTGGGGTGGATCCCAACAATATTGTTGGGATGCTTCCTGTGCCTGAATCGGCTCTGCCCTGTCAACTTCTAGTGGGGAATCCTGGGTCACAGGAGGACAAAAGTAATTGTACCTCTGTGATCCATAAGAGAAGTATGGCCAAAAAAGCATGTCTCTTAACTTTAAAGGGCACCTTAAACTACAAGCAGATGGAGAACAAGGAGGTGGGTACATTACCTGATGCTGCCCCACTATTTTTATTCTACAGTACTGTAAGCTTATACATATCTTACTCTTACCAGTTTCTACTCCTTATACATGTTTATACAGATGAGATGGTGCAGAAAATAATCATGCTGGTTTCATCTGACATACATACCCACTGTGTCACCATATCTGACAAACCCCCACTACTTCCTCATAAAGTTCCAATTTACCTTACTTCATTCTGGAGATGAAGAAAAAAACTGAGCAAAAAGGTCTAAGTTCCCTGTTCGCTAGTAAATCAGATCTCCCAGTTT
Source organism: Glandirana rugosa (assembly GCA_018402905.1). NCBI lineage: Eukaryota > Metazoa > Chordata > Amphibia > Anura > Ranidae > Glandirana > Glandirana rugosa. Next base: position 1,204,437 of record BLSH010540780.1, read on the forward strand.
GTACATGTCACATACAAAAATTAAAGTAGAACTCAAGGACAACCCTAACTACCCTTGAAACTGCCCCCTCCCACACCTATTCTCACTAATCTGTGTAAGAAAGATCTGTATACTTGCCTATTTTCAGGCCGCTCCAGCCGTGTGATCCCCGCTCCCCGTGTCAGAGAGCAATGGCTGCACAGAAGATGAAAGATCGCTCTGACCATGGCTAGTAAAGCCTGGAGTGGTGATCTCACTTATAAACTTCAATGGCTCATCCATTGTCGGCGCTTCTTCCACTCCTCTGGAGCGGTGCTGTCTGACACAGGGGTCATGTGACCAGGCTGGAGCAGCCTAAAAATAGGTAATTATACACATCTTTCTTACACAGGTTAGTAATAATAGATGGTGGAGGGAGAGGGGACAGTTTTAAGAGTAGTACCAGAATTCCACTTTAATTGCTGCACTATCTTCTGTACCAAGTGACAATACCTGTGCATATATAGTAGCAAGTATGATCTGCCTTCCCTGAGGACACATAATCAACAGAGATCTATGTTATCTTGTAGGAGTCAAGCACAACCATCAGCTGTGTTATATTATATCCATGGGCACCTTAAACTCCTCTAGATATTAGACATCTTCCATAAATATCTTTGTAAACGTATAAAGCTGAATTCTGAGAGTTAGAAAGTAACCTTCCAGTGGGGCCCTTCTGCACTACAAAAGTCTAGGAGCTAGAGGAAAAGGCTGTAAAACTTATCTTATTCCTTGTTCCTCTGGCCAGAGACACTTTTCTCTTTGACACTTCAGGTTGTAGGCAGGTCATCACTGTCCTTCTATACAATGCAGCTTCTGCATTGCATATGACAACATCAATGTGTGACTGTCGGCCAGAGTGCCTTTGAAAAGAGGCTGTGGGGGACCTGTCACACAGTTTGGTGAATGGCTGCTGGAGCAAATAATAAGGTAAGTTTTACAGCTTATTCCTCAAACCCTAGACATAAAAAGCATTTAAAGTGTAAGTTCACCTTTTCATAAAAAAAAAATTAAAACATGAACACACACTCTACATCCTCCTCATACCCCCAGTCCCCACTGCACTTACCCTCCTGCATGGTGTGAACCCATCCTTAAGGAAAGAAGGAGAAATAGGGGGGGCATTTAAAATTCTTTGACTGCTACACTGGCTGCGTGGGCAGTGGCAGTGCATCACCACAGAGGTAAGTGCATCGGGGATGGAGGGAGGGGTGTTAGTTCACTTTTTCATTTTTTGGGAAAAGGTGAACGTACACTTTAACCATTGCAGTGCAGGAAGGCCCCATTGCAAGGTTAATTATTTTCTGGTGCCCAGATTTGGGCTTTGAATATGTTAAAGAAATCTAGTATGCAGCAGTACTAAATGGTCACTTATTTCTACATGATGATGGTGTGATTTAAGAATAATAAAGTGGAGGGAGTTGCCTTTTAAGGCAGCCAAAAAGGCAGTTTTCACAACAGCCAGTCAGGAGTGTACTCTCTAAATATGTGTGAAACATTAAGTCCTCTTTATTTAGCAGCAAAACCCCCTTTAGTAGCTTGCCAAAACCACAGCAAAAAATGTTTTCATGCCACCAACAATATATTTTAGGTGCACAAGTCATGCATCTAAGAAGCTCTGCTCCCTCTAATATGGCCTTATATGGCTACTGAGTGATCTGTGAGAAATCTACTATGAAAATGGACAGACAGTGCCTGGAACGTCAAAAACACTTTCACTTTTAGATCATCTTACCTGAAGCTCCTGGATAGCAGATAAAACAAGAACAAAACAAAGAAAAGAAAAGAAAAAAAAAAAAACGAAGAGAAAAACTGTTTTAAGTCTCTAGAGATTATAGTCACCACAGTTATACACATATTTGAGAATGAGACAACACTGACAGCGGTAAACACTTAGAAATGGAATGTGAATGTTTAAAGATTTACTAATGAAGTGCTAATGAACATAAAGGCATATGAATGATCCAAGCAATCATGTTAAATAACTTTTATTGTCATGTGCATTGTATATTAAAACATGTATGGCAATACGTTATTCTCTAATTGTCACTCAATTGTTTTGGACATAGTCCATTCTGTGGAGATCCAGGAGCCTTACATTAGTCCTGATCCACAGGTTGCACTCACATAACTTGTATCATACCTCCCAACTGTCACTGATTTCGAGGGACTGTCCCCAATTTGGAACAATGTCCCTCTTTCCTACTCATTTGTCCCTCATTTTGGTCTGATCTATATAGTTGTATATAAAATGCACTTTATCTTTCAAAAAGGGTTTCCCAGTGCTAAATCTTTCACCCATTTACTAAATTGCTGCATTTGTAAACTTCAAAAGCCATTATAAAGGAATAGTAGTGGTAAAAATAAAACACTTGTGGGGTTAACTAATCATTTTTGTGTATAATTCTCCTTTAAGGAGGCGTGGAAGGAGGTGTGTCCTATGCCTACATGCATTTGCTAATAGGTGTCCCTCTCTCCCATCTCAAAAAGTTGGGAGGCAGGTATGCTTTGTGTACACAAAAAAATAATGAAATTCCAATGTCTTTACTGGTTGGAAATATTGTTAGCAGTGACAACTACAATTTAACCAAATGTGTCAGAAGTTCTTAGGGCATTGCTCACCAATACAAGCTCAGCAAACAAAATATGCCCACAGTGTTTAAACCAAGACACCTTTTTACCATTAAAAATCAGTGATTAGTTTGTTCCAGGCCTGGACCTGCTCTCTAGCAACACTGGCTTTTGCTTAAAATGTGTTTTGACCTTGCTCTAATAAAAACAATGGGGTTGATTTACTAAAGGCAAATAGACTGTGCACTTTGCAAAGTGCAGGTGCACTCTCCAAGAGCAGTTGCTCCAGAGCTTAGTAAATGAGCAGAAGCCCTCATGACTTCCATCATCCAATCATGTGCAAGCAAAAATGCATTTTTTTTAAAATTTTCCTTGCATGTGATTGGGTATTCTTTGTCAAGTGACACTATCTCATTAACTAAGCTGTGGAGCAACTGCATTTGCAGAGTGCAACAGCACTTTGCAAAGTGCACAGTCTATTTGCCTTTAGTAAATCAACCCCTTAGGCTGAGTTAACACTATCCGACACAAAAACGGTCAGACTTTTGCTCCGACTTTGAGATAGTGACTTGTCCTTTGACCAAAACAATCCCAGTGTGAGATAAATCCCTTTTACTACTGCTGTAATCACCAAGTCGGATGTCAAGTCGGATGGTTAGAACAGTGATCCGACTTTGATTCTACTTCAATGATATTCAATGGGCTGAAGTAGGATCAAAGTAGTACAGGAACCTTTTTCAAAGTCGGGCCGACTTGTTTCGGACCAGTTAAGACGGCTCTCATAGGGAAACATTGATTTGGTGACGTCATTCGACTTGTACTAACAATGTCGATCCGTTTGTCGGACAAGTGTGAACCTAGCCTTAATGTTTGCTGCAGTCCAGTCATTGGTATGCAGCCTTCAGTACTGTACTGGACAGCTTTGAAATGCTTGTTTACATAGAGTCAATGACTTGTGTGATCTAGAAGTAAGGACCGATTAAAGTCCAAGTCCCTGCATCTTTCAGAAAGCATAATGCCACAAAAAGGAAAAAGTCCTTTTTTTTTTTTTTTTAACAAGGGGCTTATGTTTTAGACATGGATTTTTTTTGTTGCACAACCCTTCCTTGAAGAAAACATATATGTGTTACTTAATACCCAACTCCAGGAATTGGCAAACTCTACCCTTGCAGTGGGCCCCCCCATTTACTGATCTCCTCTCTTGTCATTGAACACAAACGCAATGTGTGTTAGGCCTCTTCCAGGTTTGGCTGTCACTTTCCTCAGCTGCTGTGGCTGGGAAAGAAGTTCATGGAACATAATCTGTGAAACTGTTGTTATAGTATGCCATCACATAGGGACTATTGGTCCCCTATGTGGTAGCAAAAAAGGCCATAGTAAAAAAAAAAAGTATAAAATATATATATATATATATATATATTTTACTTTTTCACACCCCCACCTACACGAATGGAGGATGTGCCTACATAAGAATACAACAATTGCGCTTCATGTATTACATGTTATTACAAACATCAGAGTGAGAGTGATAATTCTAGGGCCATCATTTACAGTTAATTTTGAACTGATAACCTACAGAGGCTTTTAAAGTGATGCCTATGGAAATGTTTAGGTACCAATGTTTGTTGCCGTTCACAAACATATGCTATTTTAAGGCATAAAAAATTGGGTATTTATTTACTCATTGCGACCTCATCTTTTATATTTTACAAAAATTGGGTAATATATCGTATTTGTGTGCACTAAAATTTACTTTATTGTATTCTTTTACAGAAAATATGCATTTGATACACATGTGGTAATATCACATGACATAAAAAATGATTTATCACCATTTTATTCTCCAGGGTTTTTGCTTTTGAGAAAAGATATACTATTTGGAGGGTTTAACTAATCTCCAGGCCTAAGATGTCTATTTTAAAATGTGTGCAAAAAGGGAAAATGACTCTGGTAGGAAAGTAGTTAAAGGACCCCTGTGTTTGTATAATGCTGCAGCCATCTTGTGTCTCTTACCTCTCCGTCCTCAAGCTCCACATCCAGGAAGTCAAAATCTCTGAAGACACGGAACTGTTGCTCACTGTTTGTATCATCCATGATCTCCTGCTCTCTGATTGTATCCTCTGATGACACCAAACTGGTCTGGTGTTCGATCAAATCCAGATCACCACATGAAGAAAAGATGACCTGGGAATATTAAGTGCAATTAAAATCTTCACCAGAAAACAGCTCCTTGTAATAGCTTCTGTTACTAATGCTGGCATCCAGCTTTCAGCTGTAAGGCTTTCCAGTCCACACCTAATTCCTTTGCCTGTTATTTTTAGATTGCACTTTAACTATTTATGTTGGACAGGTGCCTTCAAACCGAAGCTGAACAAAATGAGCGACACAGACTCAAGGAACTTTTCCAAGGGAACAAGCCGGCTGCTTCCTCCTTGTGAACCTCTTGGTATTGTGTAAATGTTTAGCTTAGACATCCAGAGCAGCAGAAAGCTGGAGTGATGATAAGGATGAGGGGAAAACTGAACGGGATGGAGAAACATGTAAGGAAACTACTTGGTCTAGTGGGTGGGAATGTCTGGCGTCTCTAAGGAGTTCATGGGCACATGGACAGAGTGACTAAGTAAACACAAGTATTCTTTAATTATACTACCATATATCCATTAATCTGTTCTACTTATGTAAGTGCCAGCCCACAATGGCCAATCATATTCTTACATATTGCACTAGAAGAATAAAGGAAATAACCTAATTGGTTACTTTAAGCAACATTAATATTTTAATTGGTTATTGCCCAAAAATGTACAAGCCATGAATATTTGTACAGCTATTTGCAGGTATGATTCTCGAGCAGACACTAGGTTTCAGGTTATTTACAATTCGCATATAAAATCTGGCACAAAGAAAGCTGGAACAAGATTGGTTCGTAGCATTTTACATTTTTTAATTCTTAAAAGAGAAGTATGGGTTTTCCTTTTTTTTTTAAATAATTATACTTCCCTAGGTGGATGCAGCATCTATCCGATGCTGCATCCATTCCCCGCCGGCTCGAACACTGATAACAGAGTGATCAAACACTGCCGATCGCTTGGTTCTCAACGCCCCGAGCAGAGAGCTGCTGACTGTCAGTCACTGGCTCTCTGCTATGCCCCCCCCCCCCACTCTCACTGGAGTGCTGTGGAGGGGATGGGAGCGGCCAGTCCAAGACCCTCAGCGGTTCTCCGGTTCAGGCATGTGGGCAGATTTCGACTCCATTGTATCTATCTTGTCTGAGCCTGGACCGGGTCTGTGACGTCAGTAGACTTCAGCCCGCTGTCAAACAAGCTTTGGCTGTACTTCTCCTTTAAGGTACAGATGGCAGGTAGCATGGTTGCAAGTTTTGGGTTGTATATGGATTTTGTATTTTTTTTGAATAAATGTAACTTCTTAAATTATTATATATATTGAACATTAAGCAACCAATAGCACCCACTTCTAAATTAACTTATGAGAGCAATATTTGTGCTGTGTTTCCTGACAATTTTCACAATTTCTCGTGTTTCCACTTCACTACTTAGTGGGTCTGTAACAAAGTAGAGAGTTCAACTCCAAGTCAGCAAATCTCTAACTGGCAAGTTTAAAGTGGTTCTAAAGCCTTAAAGAGGAACTGCAGTGTGCTCACATAATTTGTAATAAAAACATCTTTGCCATTCTGAAGCTTCCCTTCAACCACTTTGCATATTCATATTATTTTATATATACTGTGATTCTGTACTTGCCAAATATGCTGCAGAAATCTCCCTCCACTGAGTCTGGTTGCAATCATTTTAACTGTGGGCAGCTGAAGCTGCTGCCTGTTCACTCCCTGGATTTACACAGACGCAGAGGCACACCTGCAGCTCTCATTGGCCCTCTTATGACTCACTCCCCTCCCTTCCTGGCAAACTCTCACGAGAGTGAGAGAGAGAGCTGTGCATGATGCCAAATGCCAAGGCATTGTTCACGTCAAGAAACGGGAAGTGGGCAGTATAAGGTATTTACTGGCAGAAAACGTTTTACTATCCAAAGATACACAGATTGGACACCTTATGTCCCGCTGGTATCGACTCTGACATAGATCTTAACTGTTTCTTATCAAATTATTAGTGTTTATTTGTTCCCATGCCATAAGATATGTTTCGTGTTTGCGGTAAACCCTGAGCAATCCATTAGGGCCCTATTCCTCTTTTTCCGGTTTAATGTTCAGGTGACGAGTCCTCCCCTTTCGTCTTAAATTAAATAAATTAATTAAATGTATTCAGTATTATATAAATAGACACACTCATTTAAATTATATTGCGCTAATTTCATTCCATTAAATTATTCGGAATTTTTCGTGCATTCTTATTCCGCAGTGTCCCTGTCCTTAATAACAATTTTAAACATACATATATTTTTCTCATATTTTTATATAGAATTTTTTCTTTGATTAAAAATTTTTTTTTCAAATTTTTTTCTGGAATATTATATTTCCTTTATCGTTCTATGTCCATATATTTGGCCTTTATCGCCAATGGTTTGATCTGTATTTGTGTTTTGTTTTTAAAAAATGTCCTTACTGGCCAGGACGCGTGTCTCTATGAAGGAGATATATACATACTTTGCAGGCCCCAATCTAGTGTGATAATACCAATGGCGCAGCTGTTTTGCATTATAATTAGCCTGGGGCCCTTGATCGGTTGTGATTGCCCAAAATCTGAGCGGTTGTTTGTATATATATATATATATATATTGGGAATGACGTTCCGTACCACATGACCCCCTGATGACGTCAGTGCGCACGCTGACGAAACACAGCGTAGGGCGTTGTGATTCTCGGCACGTCATTTCTGCTCACTGACCTGCAGGTGGACCGCAATTGGCGTCCCCTGCACCATCCGAACGTTTGTAAGCAATTTATGGTTTTTAACCTTTTGATGTTTTAATAAATTTTGGACATACTTCGCTATGGGGCTCCATCCTCTCTCTCCTTAATCTGCATACCGGGGGGTGAGTGCCCAAATGTTGCCTACTCCTGCTTGCGGTCATTGCTGGGACATTTAAGGAGGACATCTAAGGAGGTCACCATTCGAGCACATCTATACAGAGCTTATTTTGATTTCTGTGATGGGAATCAATAACATCCGGTGAGTAGGATATACCACTGGGTCTCTATCTCTATCACAGTTTGGAATGAGAAGACCATCACTGGGACATTTATAGTCTTTGGAACTGTATATTCACTTCAGTTTAAAGTGAAAGGATCTTGGAAGACCTTTTTTTGCACAGAGACACTATTTCTTTTATTTTTCGTGTCACCTTATTTGCACTAATAATTGCACTTTATGAAATTATGTGTGTTGTTTACATTTAACATTTATACCATATTGCTTGCAAGGCATGCATGTTTATATTCCCCTATGTCAACAGGTGTTTACGTATAGGGTATGGTGCACTAGTTCACTCTTATAGGCATATTGCACCCCTATTGAGTAATAGTCAGCGGGTGAATAGGTACCAGTCCCTTTGACAGATAAGAGAGAGCATGCTTCCACCTAATAATATTGTGTGTTAGCGCGGTTAACTATTTGTTACATTCACCATTTTTTCACAATTTGTGATCATTTACCAGCGGACACACACAGCTAAATTTATTTGTTTTCCATTGCGCAGTTCTTTTATCTTATTCATGTATAAGGTATTTAATGGCAGGAAAAAACATTTTACTATCCAAAGTTAAAACAACAAGGGCAGAGGATTTAATAGATGGAAAGATGAAAAACGGAAAATTGTATACTCACCTTTCCGTAATTTTCCTTTCCTGGTGCATCTTCATGGCAGCATACACATGGGTTGTGGCTCCGCCCCCACAACATGATAGGACTGGTTAACTATAAATCAAAGACAGACCCGGCTCACTGCATTCTCTGTAACTCTCACCAATTTGGGCGGGAATCTGTATGCTGCCATGAAGATGCACCAGGAAAGGAAAATTACGGAAAGGTGAGTATACAATTTTCCGTTTTCCTGGTGCATCATGGCAGCACACACATGGGACCTAACTCGCCATATGGGAGGGTGCAAGAAAAATTTTGTAATGATCAGAAGCGCAATTATGCACCATGAATTTTCCAAATTTTACTGTCGTGAGCCGGGTTCACTTAAAGTGTAATAAAGGTGTTTC
>BLSH010540780.1:1228256-1238375 GCA_018402905.1 Glandirana rugosa
TTTTTTTTTTTTTTTTTTTTTTTTTTTTTTTTTTTTTTTTCCAAACAGATCGGTGAAGTCGGGGCCTTCCTAACCGACGAAATCCTGGCCTCGGGAAAAACGTTAAACCGTGAAGCGGCGAAGTTTACCATTAATGCGCCAGTACGTTACGTCATCGGTTTGCTTTAACCGCAGGAAAAAAAGGGTGTTTATCTCGAAAGAAAACCACCATAAACAAGTGGTGACGCGAAAAATTAAAAACGCTATATTTGTTTTTATATTGCCTTTAAAACTTTTTTTTACTATAAAAGTTGAAATACAATAATGTTTTTATGTTATTTGATTTAAAATCAGTATTTAAAAACGGTTTTACGTAAGTCGGTATACAGAGCCCATTTTTTTTTCGTTTTAGCTTTTTTTTTTTTTTTTTTTTTTTTTTTTTTTTTTTTTTTAGCGTTGGACACATGATTACAATCGGTCCTCTTTCTATACCGATGAATCCAAAATATTAAAGTGGTTGTAAACCTTCACAAATACCCAATGAAGTTACTGGCCTCAAGTGATACACAGAGATGAAACAAATCCTCCTACACAAGTTGCACCTGTTTATCTACAGCGATCTTTCCTCTACATTCATTAAAAGTGCTGAATATACACAGGATCTCTCAGCTCTGAAAAACAGGGGGTGGAGAGCTGAAGTTACATCAGTGAGGAGAGCGCTGAGAGCTGATTGGAGGGACTGGAGACACCCCCCCTTCACACAGCCCACAGGAACAGAGCTGAGGAAGTCAATCTGCTGGAGGTCCCTCCCCATCACAATTTTTCTCTTGGTGTCAGGAAAACTTGTCAGAAGTGACTGATACTGCATTGTTGTCTACAGAACCATACACAAAGATGAGTACAGAGCCATTAAACAAAAGATAGAAATGTTTACCTTTGAGTGCATGAGGACCCTGATTTAAAATATATTTTTTTATCATGTTTTACTATTTTTATGGGTTACTTTTAGTTAAAGTAATATATATATATTTGGCCCATTATATTGACATACCACTAGATGGCAATGTTATGTGCCTTTTTCCATTGAAAGACCATTTTTGCAAAGATATATATATTTAGTGTATCATATAAAGTACTTTTAGCCTTTTTATTTAATATATAATAATCTGTAAGTCTGCTAATGTGGGGTGGATAGATTATCTTTTTTCCCGTTAATTCGGGAACATACCTCTTTGCCCCTTTTTCCTGGTTGGTTCCATGTAGGAGCGAGTGTGCACTTCTGCCTTTCCGTATGTCTTTAAAATATTTAACAGCGCGGTGCACGTCTGGTAGTTTTTCCAAAATGTCCCCCACATTTGACATTCCCCATATTCTGTTCTCTAGACATATATACCTTATTTCCCCTGGGATCTATATATTTATATTGAATTTTTGCCAGGTTGATGCCTTTATCCATCATCTCCTTACCGTTTGTCCGGCTGATAGTATATATAAAATATGTCAAGGCTTCGTTTAGCGGTACATGCTTGTAGGTTAAAATTAAGGCGAAATATTGAGGGGTTGATTAATACTCCCCCCACTCTATATCACATATAAATAATGATTAGGACAGCCCTAAGTTTTTCCCACCCTATGGAGCCATTTATTTTATTTTAAGATTTCTTGGAAACAATGTTGATATTAATTACATTTATCTGATTATTATGTATTATAGGAAGGGGGATGTATTTGAATTTAATTTTCTTATTTTCCAGTTTGGTATTTTGTTTTTGTATTATTTTGTTTGTCCATTTAAATTACCACATAAGGGTCACTATAATGAAAAGGTACATTTTTTTACTCCTCTTTTCCTGTTTTTAATTTTATGTTTGGAGTCACTGTATTCTCATTGAGCTTATGTTATCAAGGTACATGTACAGCCTTACAGGATTGATATATGGTTATATATGGTTATGCATCATTGAATTACATGCATCAATATATATTGGTTCCTGTTAGCACTGTATCTTTCATTACATATTATTTGATTTATTAGTGTTATAGTTATAGAACATTGTTTCATATGTCACACCTGCCGCCTAGATGCTCTGTCCTACCAGCTTGATCATTTAATCATGTGCAGATTTTCTGCAGCTGGACTTTTCTCATCTTGTAGGTGGACTTTGCCTTTATTTAAGCGGCAGTGTGATATCTTTGTCTTCAGCTATAAGTAAGCGTCAATTTAGGACGTGAAACGCGTTAGCTGCTGTACCTGTAGTCCTGTTCCTGTTTGTGCCCTGACTGTACTTATGTACGTATGAAATATGCATGATAAAAGGCAATTATTTGGAGTGCAGTCATCTGAAGATTATTTGCTTCTTTAATCAATGCTGTGGCAGAGCCTGCACCCAATTGCAGTGGATTGGTGGATAGTGGTCGACCGGGGCTTGAAGCGGGTGTGTTCACTCCTTAGTCACGTGCCTGACGTCAAACGTATGACGAAATGCGTCGGTGGGGGCAGACGTGACATCACCATGCTCTTTGGCCGCTCGCTGTTTGTATGCAATGCCATTGCTGCAGCATTTGTATATGAATACATGCTCGTTTTTACTACTTAAATGTGATTGCACCTTTGTATATTCAATAAACAACCTTTTATACAGTATCACGTTATGATCCTTTATCTTTAAAATGTATACGAGATCGTAATCTGAAGTACACCAGGACTGCCAGCACCTCTATGGATACATCTGGGAGCATTTTTCCCCACAGCGCTTTTGGCTTTTCCATTAGTTTGGAATTCATTGTGTTCTGGTAAGCTGCTATCTTCTATATTGGTGGTGGTTTCACAGAGGATTTGGGGAAGCTGGTTCTCCAATGCATACAGCTATCTGGTTTACTTACCACTTATGGACATTATTCTTCTGAGACACTGGACTTTATTTCACATTCAATGAATTTTCTTTTTCTTCTTTTTTGTTTCGATTTTTATGGACAATTTTTTTCTTTTGATGTATTTGAATATTATATTTATTTGTTGTCACAATTTATTTACTCATGAGATCATGTCATACGTATCATGTTTTTGATAGCTCTGCACTATATGGTATATTGATTGGTATTGGGTGTTTTTATCTATTGACCTGTGCTAGCAGCTTTTTATCATTTAAAATTTATCATTTATACATTTTCTTTTGTAAATTTACACATACCTAATGCAGATATTCCTTTTTGTTTTATAGTGCAAGAGTAACACGCGTTTATACGCCAATACGCATGTTTACGTAAGTATATTGCAATACTGCCAATGAAGAAGAAATTTATGCTTGTATATGTTTATGCGTCTTTAAACTCTATGTAAATTCTTACGTCCATGTGCAACTAGCCTTAGTGTTTAGCCCATATGGTTTCAAAGAACAGCATACTGAAATCAGACTCAGTGAAATCAGGATGTAACACAGGCAGAGTGCCTGGGTGCATGAGCAATAATAACGAAGCTCTGATGCAACGGTCATATAGAGTAAGTACCATTCAAAGATTACCTCTGCCAAGTAGGTCACCATATTAAGAGTGATGTCAGCAAAAGCTTCATGTAGGTATCTGCAGACCACATTTACCCATGTGGCACATTCTCTTGTGTAGCTGTGTGTCTTGTACAGCGTCATGACATGGGCAAGGTTGGATAATTTTGGGTTCTTCTCCTCCAGACAAACCTATAGAAAGTGACAGATTTGTTGGGTTACAGTCACTGTCAATAATATAGCCTAACATAACAATGATAGTGAGGATGTTTAAAGATCAAACCTGTGCAATTCTCTCAGCTGCTTCTTTACAGAAATGGTTGGGATTTTCAAAATGCTGGATCAAATGAGGCATCAAACACAAGATATTCAGGGGAAAGCCTGCAACCAACATTAATGATTGATATCAGTAGACTGAACACACACGTTAGGACTTATATACACTGGCTTTTTGGAATTGTGATACAATGGAACCAAGAATGACCTTTCCAATAGGGGGACTCTTAAGACATATTGTTTAAAAGAACTTAGTGAAACTGTTGTTTAATTAAAGTACAAGCTCCCTTAGGTGTCTACATGCACCTCCCACTATGTCCAGGAGTGCTGTAGCAACTCCAGAAGCTGAGGTGCACACATAAGCAAATCAAGAACGTGAACAGTGAATCACAGTTTGCTTGCGTATGTGGCTGCGTAGCTGCAGACTGGCCACAGTGCCCATGCTGACCTTTGTTCACAGGCAAAAGTGTCTACAATGGGCATGTGAGCATCAGAACTGGATCAGGGAGCAACGAGAGGTGTTATCTTCAAGGTGCCTTGGCCTCTGAACTCTCCAGATCTCAATCCAATCAAACATCTTTGAGATGTGCTGGAAAAACCAGTCTGATCGTGTAACTTAATCAAAAACCAGGTGAATAAGTTATGTGATCTCAATCAATAAATAAATTCACAGTAGCACATAAAATAAAGTCACTGTCATCAAAACAGTGATTTCAAACATTAATCAAATTCCATCAATAATGTAATAAAAAATATATATATAAAAAAGTCCATCACCAAATTTTTTTTTTTATAAAAATCAATAAAAAGTTAATTAGTATGTGCAGCGTAGTTTTCACCAATCCGCCACCTAAGCGTGATTAACACCCATATGGAAAGAAGCTCACCAGCTGTACTTAAAGGCATATCACCAGTATTCCAAACTTCTGCAGATGCACACACCTCCACGCCAGTTCAAGTAGACATCCAGTAAAGCAGCAGATGTTTAACGATGTTTGGATCTTTACAGGCTTGTTTTGAATGTAAGGGCATTACATTTAATTAATAAATCCATCTTTGGGTGATTTTACACTATTGGAAGCATTTTATTTTACATGCATATGCTGCTTTACTGGATGTCTACTTGAACTGGCGTGGAGGTGTGTGCATCAGCAGAAGTTTGTAATACTGTACTGGTGATATGCCTTTGTTTTAAGTACAGCTGGTGAGCCTCTTTCCATATGGGTGTTAATCACGTTTAGGTGGCGGATTGGTGAAAACTACACTGCGCATACTAATACATTTTTTATTGATTTTTATACATTTTTTTTGGTGATGGACTTTTTTATATATATATATATATATATATATATATATTTTAATTACATTATTGATCACTGTTTTGATGACACGGGCTTCATTTTATGCGCTACTGTGAATTTATTTATTGATTGAGATCACATCATTTATTCACCTGGTTTTTGATTATTTATATTTAAGTAGCAGCACTGTTCACTTATCATGTTTAATATAGCGCAGTCTTGTTTTGGGATTATTATTGATCTTGTAACTTAGAAGACTTAAAGGATCTGCTGCTGACAGCTTGGTGCCAGATACCACAGCATACCTTCACGGGTCTAGTGGAGTCCATGGCTCAACGGGTCAGGGCTCTTTTAGTCATTTTATAGTAGGTGATCATAATGTTATGGCTGATTGGTGTATGGATAATATACTAGAGAAAGCGACCAGAATGTGCAAAACTTAGTAATAGAGAGCAGTTAAAGTTACAGCAGGGAAATACATTTTTCCTCACCCCAAGCAATGGATAAAAAAAAATAGTATATTTCCACTACAGTGTGAATTTAAGTGAGTTTAACTGGTACCCTTACAAAAGTGGTCATAATTGTTAGTGTGGGCAGAACTGAACATTGAATGGAGGTGGGTGTGTTATAATACCCCATAGCCAGTTTTCAGCACTTCTTTGAGATTTATCCATTTAATTTAAAGCTGAACTCCAGGTAGAAATATTAATGCATCATTGTAAAGGTGCATTCATACCTTTAGGTAAAACTTGCTTCTTTCCATTGATTAGTATCCAGGTATTGATAAAAACATCCTTTCTTAAAGGTGCCCTTTCCCCTTAACTTTTATAACATAGACCGATGGCCATTATGCTCTCTATATGCCTGGCCACCGGTCCTGTAACATTTTAGACAGTGAGTGGTGACATACTTACATCCAACTCGCTGTAGTAGGTGGACCCAGGAGTCTCAGACTCCCAGTCTGATCTGCCCACTTTAAGTGCATACGCGTCTCAGCTCTCTTTCCACATACACACCCACAGTCCTCAGCACTGCCCTCAACTCCACCCGCACATGTACCCATTATGTTTTACATTTCTCCTAGCGTCATGGGAAATGTATTTTTCTATAGCAGTGCAGATGTGACGTGTGGTCAGCTCTAAAGTCCTCCTCGGAACAGAGAGATATTCAGTGGACCATTATGACGTCACAGTACTTTATAGTGATGGAGATCTCAAAAAGTAAGCCCTTTTTGGTTATAATTTGGTAGCGCTTAATGCTAAGTAAATCAGGCTAAAATTTTCCCTGTCCAACCATACAGGTGCATCTCATAAAATTAGAATATCATCAAAAAATGTATTTATTTCAGTAATTTAATTCAAAAAGTGAAACTCATATTTTATATAGATGCGATACACACAGAGTGATATTTCAAGCATTTATTTCTTTTAATTTTGACTTACAGCTAGTGAAAATCCAAAATTTAGCATCTCAGAAAATTAAAACATTACATAAGACCATTAAAAAAAGGATTTTTAATACAGAAATGTTGGCTTACTGAAAAGTATGGCCATGTACAGTATAGTATGCACTCAGTACTTGGTCGGGGTTCCTTTTGAATGAATTACTGCATCAATGTGGCGTGACATGGTGGCGATCATCCTGTGGCACTGCTGAGATGTAATTGAAGCCCAGGTTGATAGCGGCCTTCAGCTCGTCTGCATTATTGGGTCTGGTGTCATCTTCCTTTTGACAATACCCCACAGATTCTCTAAGGGGTTTAGGTCAGGCGAGTTTGCTGGCCAATCAAGCACAGTGATACCATGATCATTAAACCGGGTATTGGTATTTTTGACAGCGTGAGCAGGTGCCAAGTCCTGATGGAA
The DNA here is from genome assembly GCA_018402905.1 of Glandirana rugosa. Classification (NCBI taxonomy): domain Eukaryota; kingdom Metazoa; phylum Chordata; class Amphibia; order Anura; family Ranidae; genus Glandirana; species Glandirana rugosa. Next base: position 1,235,178 of record BLSH010540780.1, read on the forward strand.
AATGAAATCAACATCTCCATAATATTGGTCAGCAGAGGGAAGCATGAAGTGCTCTAGAATTTCCTGGTAAAGGGCTTCGCTGACTTTGGACATGATAAAGCACAGTGGACCAACACCAGTAGGTGACATGGCTTCCAAAATCATCACAGACTGTGGAAAATTATGCATTTCATTTGGTAATCAAGGTCCCAGAGTCTGGAGGAAGAGTGGAGAGGCACAGAATCCAAGTTGCATGACGTCCAGCGTGACGTTTCCACAGTTAGTGATGATTTGGGGAGTCATGCCATCTGCTGGTGTTGGTCCACTGTATTTTATCAAGTCCAAAGTCAGCACAGCCCTCTATCAGGGAATTATAGAGCACTTCATGCTTCCCTCTGCAGACCAGCTTTATGGAGATGCTGATTTAATTTCCCAGCAGGACTTGGCACCTGCCCACACTGCCAAAAGTACCAATACCTGGTTTAATGATCATGGTATCACTGTGCTTGATTGGCCAGCAAACTCGCCTGACCTAAACCCCACAGAGAATCTGTGGGGGTATTATCAAGAGGAAGATGAGAGACACCAGACGCAACAATGCAGATGAGCTGAAGGCTTCCATAACACCTCGGCAGTGCCACAGGCTGATCGCCTCCATGTCCCACCGCATTGATGCAGTAATTTGTGCAAACGGAACCCCAAGCATTAAATGCATACCCTACTGTACATGTACATACTTTTCAGTAATCCAATATTTCTTTATTAAAATGCTTTTTTTAATGGTCTTATGTAATATTCAAATTTTCTGAGATACTGATTTTGGGTTTTCACTAGCTGTAAGCCATACTCATCAAAATTAAAAGAATGAAATGCTTGAAATATATCACTCTGTGTGTAACACATCTATATAAAATTTATGAGTTTCATTTTTTGAATTGAAATACTGAAATAAATTAACTTTTTGATGATCTAATTTTAGGAGATGCACCTGTACTGTAACATTACAGTGAAAGCAGTAGGTGCAACAAATATATTACACTGACATTAGGAGAATACTACTGAACATATAATAAAAAGTCCCTAGGACTGAAGATGTAGACTTCAACTATTTGATAAGCATGGGTGAAAACAATGTAAGAGTTGCATTTTCCTTCTTGATAGGAAACCATTTCAAGCTTTCTTTCAGGGAAGATCTAAATAAAATCGTTAACAGATTTTTGGCAGGAAATGATGTAATTCTACTCACGAAGACATGAAGCTAAACGTCTCTAATTTAAAGACCAGTGATATGTAAAATTGTTAATATATGTGCAGGGACTTTTCACCATGGTATAACAGCACATGCAACTCATACAAGTTACTCCAGAGAATGTGTATTACTTAAAATGGTTCTGAAGGCAGAAGGTATTTTGCTCCTGGGCCTCTGCCTCCTTATTGGCTGAGACACAGCAGCATGTCTCCCGCTGTTGTCTATCACAGCCAGAAAGCAGGGATTGGGGGGCGGGACTGAGCCATGCTGTGTGTGTCCCATAGACACACAGAGGCGGCTTGGGAGCGAGCACGGAAGTTTGGGCTCCTCCCCCTGCCGCGTGCCCCCATAGCAGGACGCTTGCTATAGAAGCACACAGCAGGGGGGAGGAGCCCAGAGCACCGGTGGGGGACCTGAGAAGAGGAGGATCAGGGCTACTCAAAACCACTGCACAGAGCAGGTAATTATAACATTTTTTTTTGTAATAAAAATTGTAGGTTTAATATCACTTTAACTGCAGCAGAGAAAAATCAATTCTCCTGCCTGCCAGACAGGGCTGTTTTGTGTGTAGAGGTGTGTACAATTCAGAACTGGATGAACAGAAACTATTTCTTAGGCAGGTACAGCAGCATACTCATATGTATTTTATCTGTGTATTTAGTGGCTTGCCTAAAATATAGCTTTAAAACTGCAATTAAATAAAAGTCACTTAATGGTAACCAAGCCATTGTGTTCATGGATGATAATTTTACCTATGACTTGTGTTGAATCCACCATAGAGACCCGAGAAACTGGGGTCAGCATACTAAAGAGCTGAAGGGTTAAGTCTGTAGTTGTAAGAGATGTGAACCCTTTGAGCAGGAGTTGCTGCAGCCCCGAAAAGTCTGTCCATTTTAGCTGCCCCTGCAGCTTCTCTAGCTTCTCTCGGTTCTCTGACTTGTCTAGGGGCAAATGGGACAAGAGCTTGTTCAGTAGCCTCAACGCCATCAAATATTCAAACTCAAAGTCTGATTCCATCAGGGCAACAGCAACCCAGAATATAGTGGACAACAGGTTGGTGGGATTATTGATGTGATTAGGATCAGTGATGTTGTCTTTCAGTGATGAGGAACTCCTGGTTTTTGGAGAGAATCCTTGCTGAGTACAGGCCTGAATCCTGTCTAATGTAGCACTACGTGGAGGGTCAGAGGACTTGTCTGAAACGCCAAACTTTTTAGGAACGGAAAAGCTTCTCTGGTGTCGGCTGCGCTCAGATGTGGCTGTATTTCCACCAACAACCCCAGCGTTAATGTTTAATTGTCCTGTGCTCTTCCTGTTTGCATTTAACTTGGCATTCGAGGCCAGATCAGGAGAGGATGACCTGTAATACAAAAAAATATGGTGGTAAACAACATGTATTATCAGTCAGGTAGAAAGCTTTGATGAGCAGGGCCCTCTGATTTCTCTTGTACCAAATTGTATTGTAACTGTAATGTCTGCCCTCATTTTGTAAAGTGCTGCGCAAACTGCTGGCACTATATAAATCCTGTATAATAATAATAATATATGCATGTTTTTAAGACCAGAAAGGACTTATCAGGAAGCTATGATGTCATTTCATAAAACTACATATGAGTTATTGTAACATATATCTCGTAATACACTGTTGATGTAACTTTCTCATGTTTACTTGCTTGGTTGCTTTTTCACATTTAATTATTTAAATGTGAAATAATTTCAATTATTATTGTTAAAGGGGGCTTCCAGATTCAGATAAGTCATCAACCCCCAACCCCCCCGGCATCCCCACAACCACTGGCCCAGGGTTGTGCGGAAGAGGCCCTTATCCTCACCAACATAGGAGCAAGGTTCTTTCCCAGGGGGCTTATGGCCTAGTGTGATTCAGGAGGATGGGGGGGGGGGGGCATGCTTGTCTGCATGCTCAGATAAGGGTCTGGTATGGATTGTTTCTGGGGGGGGGGGGGGGGGGC
>BLSH010540780.1:1248081-1258152 GCA_018402905.1 Glandirana rugosa
ATATCTATATTTTTTTGTAATATTTAGGAAAAAAGGGAGAAAAAAATCCCCCCCCCCCTCCCCCAGCTCTTATGCAGCTGAGAGCAGAGGGAATGTGATCACTTATAAAAAAAGAGGGAAAAAAGGATTTATAATGTTTTTTTATATCTATACACAAATGTTTTGCCTTTTGTTTCTGTTTTAAACTAAATGGGTTGTTTACATGGTGTATAACTTCTGTAGCTAAAGCGTGTTCACTGGGATAAATGTATGTAACTTATAGGGATACAAATACATGTAAAGCACAACAAACTTAAAGTAGAAGTATGGGTTTTTTTAATGTCCTGATCCTTCCAGAGCCTAGAGCAGCTCTGTTCGTCAGCTGATAGTGGGCAAAAGCCTGCTATCAGCTGACTATGGTTCACAGGATGGCACAGGTAAGTGCATTTCTTTGACCCATAAAAAGCTTTGGCATACTTCTCTTTTAAGTGCACTTACATAGTTGCATAGTGATAGCACTTGTGATAAAAAACATATGCAGTCTATTGCTGTAAGGTATGCAAATTTCCCCATGTTTAAAAATACTGCACGTGTAGAAAAATTGCTGATCCTGCCAAAAAAAAAAAAAGCAAACCAACGACATGTTAGCTGACAATGTTGCCTCTGCTGCAATGAAAACCCAAGCAGTGTCATAAGCCCTTGTCTGAGTTCTATCCTGCTTGGCTAAAGAACTCTGAACAATGCAGCTACCTTGATTCCAAGAAGCCTTCCCTGACCCCAGATGTAGGAAAAAAGCTCTTGGTAAATGTAGTTCTGGGCATCTTATCTTTCATCAATAGGAAATGACTAATGGCAGCCTGCTGATCCCTGCTCTTAACAGCTGCCCCTGCAAGAATTTTACAAGCCAGGTGATGGTGTGACAGCGGTTTCTTGCTACAGGCACAAGGTAAAAAAAGAGTTGCAAGATGGGGGTTTTGGGGGATAAAGTTGAATGATGCCTATACAAATCCTATAACAAAGTAAACATTCAAAATGTATGAACAAAGCTTCATTAATGTTGTGCTATTATTGGTAATAGTAATAATGTCAAATAAAATATATTTATAATGATAGTTATTAATAACAATGTTAATGTTAATATATAAGGAACAACTATACACTTGGTTGCTATACTTGAATTCTAACTCTTCTGCACTCTACCAAAAACCTAAAAAGGTTTTGGCTGGACTTAGGCATCAGGAACATTAGAATATTTCTTATTACTTATACATGAACCAAATCACTAATAAAAATGTGATATAAAAAATGCTCAAGCAAATTCAGACCTACTCAGATAAAAATATGTTGAGTAAGAGTGGCTGCACACAAGAACCAAAATCCAAGTCCTTTCACATAACAGGAATGTCTATTCTACATAAAACGCTTTCGTTTTTTTTTTAACTACAATGGGTTATGTTATTTAGGCAGACATAATGCTGAGTAGAGTACTTCCTTAGTTGCTGTTAACACCATTGCAAGCTACTTTAGGCTTTGGTTCATAAAATGTGCATTACAGTGCAATTAATGCATGGATAAACACAATGCTAATCCGTTGAATAGTAAGAGTTCGTTGGCAACAATGCACCCATTCATCTCTGATCACCTGTATAGGGATACTCTGATGAGCATGAAGACTGCACAGTCAACGTCTTTGCTTCATTTATCTCCCGAGCATGCAGGAGTACAGATGCAATGGAAGAGTAATTGCTGTTGCAGGACAAAGCAATCAAAAGGTGGAGAAGGAGCTTTCTGCTATGTTCAAAAACCTCGGGCCGGTAATGATCAAGACCTACAAATCATAACAGACAAGATTAGAATTCAGACATGCAACTATTTACTTATTTCACTACTAACTGATCTCTACATAGTAAGATGCACTTTGACTGGTCCCTATGGAATGCTGTGTTACATTTTCTTTGCTTTTATTACAGAATACATCTGTTACTCTAAGCCCCCGGTTCACACCGGTGCAACTTGTCGTGCGATTTGACAGGTCCAAATTGCATGCTAAGTCACACCCTATTGTCGGCAATGGAACGTTTCAAATCAGTGCGACACCGACTTTGTGGTGCGGCAACAATTTGAAAAAAAAAAAAAGTTCCTGCACATTTTTTTTGCTATTTCAGGTGTGACTTGCATAGACATCTGTGCATGAAGTTGCACTGACCTGCGGCTTTGAAATTGTGCGATTTCAAGTGAAGTTGCGCGATTTCAAAGTCAGATTTGGTGTGAACAGGGGCAAGTACATATCTAAAGTTGGGATAATAAACCCAACCTTACAAGAAACTCAACAGGTTAGAAATATAATTTCTAGCACCAAAGGATTCCTATTGACATTTATCTGGAATAGCGCACACAGCTTATTTTTTTTTTTCTTATTGACCTTTATTAGAATTAAAGTGAACAATGTTCCCATTTAAACTGACCTCTACAGGTACCTAATTTAATTTACTTCACTCCATTAGTCCTCAAGGAAAGGAAGCCCTATGTAAACTCCAAGGAATATCTTTGAACTCAACGCCAGTGCAGTTATGTGGGAGGAAGGGTAGTGTGCTGCATGCTCCTCCAGTGCACCCAAGTGCTCTTATACCAGAACAAACAATTACCATAAATGTTCCAGGTCTCTCTAAGATTCAATGACTAGGGCATAAAACACAAGATCCATGAATAAATAATAATACAGGGTGGGCCATTTATATGGATACACCTTAATAAAACGGGAATGGTTGGTGATATTAACTTCCTGTTTGTGGCACATTAGCAGTGAGGGGGGAAACTTTTCAAGATGGGTGGTGACCATGGCGGCCATTTTGAAGTCGGCCATTTTGAATCCAACTTTTGTTTTTTTCAATAGGAAGAGGGTCATGTGACACATCAAACTTATTGGGAATTTCACAAGAAAAACAATGGTGTGCTTGGTTTTAACGTAACTTTATTCTTTCATGAGTTATTTAGAAGTTTCTGACCACTTATAAAATGTGTTCAATGTGCTGCCCATTGTGTTGGATTGTCAATGCAACCCTCTTCTCCCACTCTTCACACACTAATAGCAACACCGCAGGAGAAATGCTAGCACAGGCTTCCAGTATCCGTAGTTTGAACACATCTTATAAGTGGTCAGAAACTTGTAAATAACTCATGAAAGAATAAAGTTACGTTAAAACCAAGCACATCATTGTTTTTCTTGTGAAATTCCCAATAAGTTTGATGTGTCGCATGACCCTCTTCCTATTGAAAAAACAAACATTGGATTCAAAATGGCCGACTTTAAAATGGCTGCCATGGTCACCACCCATCTTGAAAAGTTTCCCCCCTCACATATACTAATGTGCCACAAACAGGAAGTTAATATCACCAACCATTTCCATTTTATTAAGGTGTATCCATATAAATGGCCCACCCTGTATATATATATATATATTTTTTTCTATTTTAGATAGGATTGCTCCTGAAGAGTGATTGTAAATCAAGAAAAGCGTAGAGCTACGAACTGTCCTAATCTAAACCAATTATGCTTTTTTCAAAAATACTACAAGATTTCCAACTGTTATATGATCAAATTTGGATCTTCTTGCTATCATGTTCAAGAAATTGTATCATGGTATAATGTATCCATATGCCATGGGAATGATGTCAATGTATGCGTATACATATGAAATGTATTCAATATATAAATTAATACAGTGCTATATAGTCAATAGTGTAGAGCATGGTCTCGAATTAAATATATGAATTGACAAATAAATGAAAACTATTTTTATATTTTAGTAATGATTCATTCACCATTGTGTGCTTCATTTAAAGTCCCAACCTCCTGTCCATTTTTAAATAATAATAAAATGAGACTAAGCTTTCTATCTTTCTTTCTTTTGAAATGCATTAATCTGTGTTGTTTCAGGCATGCCAAGAACAGTTTGCCAAATAACAATATCATGAAGTGCTAAGACAGGATTTGAAAAAGATGATTGATTAAAAATGAAAACATTTGGGAAAATAAATTAAGGCTGGTCTCTTGAATGATAAAACTCACATTCCAGAAATAAATAAACCAAAAAGTCTTGTAAATTCAGTTGAAAGAAGTAATATCAGCAGTATAAGCAGATACTACTATTAGGAAAGGACAGAGTAAGAAAAGGAGTAAAGTCAAAAAGGTATATTTCCAGGGGAAGGAATTATAGGGTAGGGAATGGGAGAATAATATACTGTAAGGAAAGGTTAGAATATCATAGGAAATGGAAGGGTAGAAATGGATAGTATAGGGTTAGAAATCACCAGAAATGGAAGTATCTGGCAAGAAAAGAGTTTGGAGTACATGGAAGTATAATAAAGAGAAGTAAAGGGTAGGAAGGACATGATAGGGAAGAGAATGGCATGACAGGGAGGAAAAGGGAACAATAGGATTTAAAAGGACATTTTAGGCAGGCAAAGGGGCATGGCATGGTAGGAAGGAGAAGGGCATGGTAGAAAGAGAAGGGCATGGTAGGCAGGAGAATAACATGGTAGTAAGGAAAGGGGCATAACAGGGAGTAGAATGACATGGTCGAGAAGAGAAGGACATGGTAGGGAGGGGAAAAGTATGGTAGGAAGGGAAGGGCACGGTAAGGAGGAGAAAGGCACTGTAGGAAGGCGAAGGACATGGTACAAAAGGTAAGGACAGGGATGATAAAGAAAGAAAGAAGCATTGGGATAGAAAATAAGAGTATATCAAAAAGAAGTAGCTATGTGAAGGGAATGGGAATGAAGGGGCAGAAAGAAAAAGGAAGTGCTAACAAACAATGCTAGTCCATGTTTTTTTTTGTTTGTTTTATCTCAATATCATTTTTACAATTAAAACTGGTGCCTCATTTATTTAGTGTTCTATTAATCATTTTCTAATTACATAGTATTTAAACACACAATTCTGCTTTGAATGGGTCAGCTATCAGAGTGCTTGAAGGTACTGTTTCTGTTGCCCAACTACATTTATTCTCCAAAAATGATATTCCACTGCAGATTGAAATGGACTGAGCAACAAAGACAATTTTTATTTCAGACATTGTCTTAAATGAGGATATATTTCTCCTGATAATTAGCTATGTAAGGACATATGAGACTTCCATGGTAAAAGATGTATGTAGACAGAAAATACTTGCCCAAGAAGAGAGCGTGGAGCAGCAGAGGAAGGTGTAGGGCCCAGTCTTCTCTCACACTATGATCCACCACCATCTCGGTCATGAAAATGACAGCAATATTGCACCTGCACAGGTTAAAACAGAGTGCTCAGCCAATCACTGTAGAATGATGTTAACGTACACTCATCAGCATCCTGTCTGTGAAACTGTCACCAATACTTTGTATGATCACTATATACCCATGGCTGACTGTATTTGAGAAATGCAGTGATAACTGATATTTAACTGCCAAATACATACTTTCAAAATGAAATAATAATGAATTACTAAACACAAAGAGGTATGAACATCATATATTTTTTATTTTAAATTAAACCTGCCAGTAGAGTAATACATAAGTTTACTATGCGGATTTCCTTGTGAAAATACTAGCTGCCTGTGTGTCATTCTGATTCTCTGGCTTCAGGACTCCAAAATTCTGACTCGACTTAAAAGATTTGGGTACATGTTACATGTTCCACCTGTTTTTAGGGTGGAACATATAGCATGTTCCCACTGCTGTAGCCGCTCCCTGATTCCCTCCCTCCCTGTGACAGCAGTACAGGGAGAAGTTCCCCTGTACTAGGCGTCACTTTTTGAAAACAGCTCTGTGTATGAAAGTCCAGGCATCCTTTGCGGCTGTCGGTTTGTATCACTGCTGAGTACTGTGGTAGTTCATGGAGTCTTCCTGTCAGTGTGAAACTGCCTGCCTGTACGATGTAGGAGCAGACAGCTCACAGTGACAGTCTGCAGGATACCTGCATGGCACCAGCGTTCTGCTGATCGAGGGTGCAATGCTTTTCAGGCTCCTAAACAAAAAATAGCAATTGCACATTTTTTTTCCTGCAAAAAATGTGCATTTATTTATTTTTATTTTTTTTTAAAAAGTGAACTTATCCTTTAATGCATATGCATTTTAGGTCAGTGCATCAAGGTTTGAGACCAGAGGATCAACATAGGATATGCTGCTTCAATTCTTGACTCGGGTCACCTTTATTGAAGATCGGATGATAAACAGCGGGGGCTCGTACTATGCACCACAGATGGCACATATCTAAAGGAAAAGACCAATTACACTAGTTTGAATGAAAATTCAAAGCCTGGTAACTTTATTCACCCAGACATCATAAACAAAGATTCCCTGTCTTCCGACCTAGAGGAGTTTACATTTTCTCTGGTGCGCAAACAGTCTTTTCCTTTGCCCCAAGCAGTTAGGCACCAGTGTAACAACTGGACAAAAAAAACAAAACAATGGTTATCTGTATGATATTTTGGAGAATGTGGTCACAAGGAACAACATGCTAGGGATGCAGCTCATGCACTGTATAACAAAATATATCATTTAAATTTAAAGGAAGAGTTGCTTGGAAACCTGCCTCTATTCCAAATACAATAATAACAGCGGTCACAAGGACAGAGAGAGTTAAAGTCCCTGTGTGGACAGAGAAACACGATATCCCTTTCAATAGAATATCCACAACTTAAATAAAAAATACATGTCCTCAATGTGGTGAAGAACCAAATTCAATCAACATCTGAGTGTCAACGTTAGCATACTACATTCCCACAAAGTTAGAGGAGTGTGTCTGTTCTAGGATGTTTTCACTATATGAACACTTTTATTAAATATTGTATTATTAACTTATGTTTGTCCCCCAAAGGCCAGGATTTTTTTAGATATAATAAGAAACATGTACAGTGGAGGGTCGAGGAGGCACACTGCCTCTCAGTATTAATCAATAATGGTAATATATGCAGCTAAACTGATACAAAGAAACCTGTTTTATCCTTTAAGTGTCACAAAACCCACATCATAAAAAAACTATCAATAAATGGTGTATTACATGCTGTTCATACTCAGTTCTTACTCGGTCACTATGAGATTCACTTTCTGTATTCTGAAAAATTCTGGTTGATCTTGCTGCTCTCTATCTCCACCTTCTGTTTATGTCCTCAATTGAGTTTGAGATGTTGCAGCTGTGGTGGCAACTCTGCACATGCTCAGTTTTCAGTGAGTTTCTATGCTGAGCATTTCCTCTTTATCACTTCTGAGCAGCCCATGTGACTATAGAGTCACACATGTGGGTGTATACACAGTGGTACATGACAGCCCACTCCCTCTCTCCTCCTCCATGCTCACTAACTAGCTAAACACAATGGGGGTGGGCTATTAAATGCAGATTAACGGAGGCATCATCTCCTTCTTATGCTAAGACACAGGCTGTAGGGGCGTGACACAGCCTGTGACTGGAAGAAATCCACCCACACCACGTTAATTACACAAAATAATAAAGCTGGGATTTGAAGTATATATTTGTATGATAATTTAAAACAGTTTACTGATATTAATTACTTTTAATTTTGAATATGTGACCAGCAGCAGAGGACTAGAAGCTCCTACTGCATATATTTCCCTGCAGACAGGCTGGGAAAGAGCTGGGTCATGTGACAGCAGTATATTGATTAGGAAAAGTTACTTAGATTTTTTTTTTTTTAATTAAAATAATTACAGTGCCATCATCCACATACAGAAATAGAACAATGTAAATTAAACAATGTGTGTTTAGTATCACTTTAAAGTGGAAGTTCAGTCAAAAGCAAACTAGGGCTAAGCCTACTCAACCCCCAGTCTATTCTATCTAACCCTGTAAATAAAAGACGTGTATACAGTGGTACCTCGGTTCACAAACTTAATTTAAATTATGCCATAGGGTGTAAATGTAAATCAGGTTTATATGGATACACCTTAATAAAATGGGAATGGTTGGTGATATTAACTTCCTGTTTGTGGCACATTAGTATATGTGAGGGGGGAAACTTTTCAAGAAGGGTGGTGACCATAGCGGCCATTTTGAAGTCGGCCGTTTTGAATCTAACCTTTGTTTTTTCAATAGGAAGAGGGTCATGTGACACATCAAACTTATTGGGAATTTCACAAGAAAAACAATGGTGTGCTTGGTTTTAATGTAACTTTATTCTTTCATGAGTTATTTACAAGTTTCTGACCACTTATAAAATGTGTTCAATGTGCTGCCCATTGTGTTGGATTGTCAATGCAACCCTTTTCTCCCACTCTTCACACACTGATAGCAACACCGCAGGAGAAATGCTAGCACAGGCTTCCAGTATCCGTAGTTTCAGGTGCTGCACATCTCGTATCTTCACAGCATAGACAATTGCCTTCAGATGACCCCAAAGATACAATTCTAAGGGGGTCAGATCGGGAGATCTTGGGGGCCATTCAACTGGCCCACGACGACCAATCCACTTTCCAGGAAACTGTTCATCTAGGAATGCTCGGACCTGACACCCATAATGTGGTGGTGCACCATCTTGCTGGGACTATGATGTCGGCGATAGGAAATTGCTGGCCATCAAGTCGGCTTTGGAGGAATGGCGGTACCTCCTGGAAGGAGCAGCTCAACCGGTATTGGTTTTTACTGACCATAAAAACCATATGCTGTGAAGATACGAGATGTGCAGCACCTGAAACTACGGTTACTGGAAGCCTGTGCTAGCATTTCTCCTGCAGTGTTGCTATCAATGTGTGAAGAGTGGGAGAAGAGGGTTGCATTGACAATCCAACACAATGGGCAGCACATTGAACACATTTTATAAGTGGTCAGAAACTTGTAAATAACTCATGAAAGAATAAAGTTACGTTAAAACCAACCATTGTTTTCTGGTGAAATTCCCAATAAGTTTGATGTGTCACATGACCCTCTTCCTATTGAAAAAACAAAAGTTGGATTCAAAATGGCCGACTTCAAAATGGCCGCCATGGTCACCACCCTTCTTGAAAAGTTTCCCCACTCACATATACTAATGTGCCACAAACAGGAATTTAATATCACCAACCATTCCCATTTTATTAAGGTGTATCCATATAAATGGCCCACACAGGACAGAGGCCGTGATAACTAGCATTGTGAGCGTGCGCGCCGCCGGAGGCACGCTCACTGTGTTCGGGGGGAGCCAGGGAGCAGGTAGGGCGGACTCGATCGCCGCCGGCTACCCGCGATGGCTCCCCCGCACTGAAAGAACAGAGGTCCGTGTAAGTAAACACGGATCTCCGTTCTGTTGAAGGGGGAAGGGCGATGATCACAGCCTTCCTGTATATGGAAGCTGTGATCATCCCCTTTCCCCAGCCAGGGCAGCCAACACACAGTTAGAAGACGCCCAGGGAACACAGATAACCCTTAGAGTGCCCCCTGCAGGTTAACCCCTTCACTGCCAATGGCATTTACACAGTAATCAGTGCATTTTTATAGCACTGATCGCTGTATAAATGCCAATGGTCCCAAAAAAGTGTCAAAATGGTCCGACATGTCCGCTGCAATATCGCAGTATCGCTAAAAATCGCAGAACGCCACCATTACTAGTAAAAAATAAAAAAATAAAAACCCCAGAAATTATCATCCGTAAACGCGGCAACTTTTGTGCAAACCAATCAATAAACGGCGACTGCGATTTTTTTTACCAAAAATATGAGGAAGAATATAAATCGGCCAAAACCGATGGAAAATTTTTTTTTTTTTTTATAATTTTTTTTGGATTTGTATTTTATCAAAAAGTAATAAATTTGGATTTTTTTTGCAAAATTGTCGCTCTTCTATTGTTTATAGCGGCAATCAGAAACGATGCAGAGGGGATCAAATACCACCAAAAGAAAGCTCCATTTGTGGGAAAAAAAGGACGTAAATTTCGTTTTGGTACAACGTCGCACGACCGCGCAATTGTCAGTTAAAGCGACGCAGTGCCGAATCGCAAAAAGTGCTCTGGTCCTAAAGTGGGAAATCCTTCCAGGGCTGAAGTGGTTAAACATGTATTACATATGATCTTTTACATTAAGCTGATGTCTTTCATGTGTACATCTAAAAAAAAAAAAAAAAAAAAAAAAAAA
>BLSH010540780.1:1258162-1275843 GCA_018402905.1 Glandirana rugosa
CAAAAAAAAAAAAAAAAAAAAAAAAAAACTATAGCTCCTCTTTAATCCTTATTTGAAACAATCCCAAACCCCAATTTAAATTACTAATCTAGGGGCCAGAAAACAGCACTGTGCATCCAGGAAAAGATCATCAGAGGGCATGATAAAAGTTGTAGAATTCATATGAACAGCTTTTCCATGATTCCCAATCAAGTGAGCTCATCTTCATGGAAGTCAGGGGGCAGAAACCCCTATCTGAGTGGACTGCTTCTCCTAAGACTCTCATCTTGCACAGCTCTTCTCAATATGAACCTGTCAGAGCAGGGAAGATTGCCAAGGCTCGTTTTCATGAACCAAAGCAAATTTTTGTGAACGCTTCAGTTCATGAACCTAGTTGTTCGTGAACAGAAGCGTTTGTGAACCAAGGTATCACTGTACTTGCCTATTCTGAAGCCGCTCCCGTCCAGTTCTATGATTAGCTGTCAGCGGTGGCTTCAATGTAGAGGAGCGAGAGCCAACAACTGATGCCCCATAGTAGGCCTATGGATGACATCATCTCCTAGCTCAGGGATATGCAATTAGCGGACCTCCAGCTATTGCAAAACTACAAGTCCCATCATGCTTCTGCCTCTGGGTGTCAGGCTTGTGGCTGTCAGAGTCTTGTTATGCCTCATGGGACTTGTAGTTCTGCTACAGCTGGAGGTCCGCTAATTGCATATTCCAGTCCTAGCTTTTCCCAGCTTTTCACATCATCTCCCAGGCATTTGCAGCTGTTGTCGCCAATCTCTCCTCTACAAAAAAGCTGTTGCTGGAAAGATCATGTGACTGGACCGGCGCGGCTTCAGAACAGGTAGGTATATAAATCTTTTCTTTACAGAGTTAGATAGAATAGTCTTAGAATTGCAGTGGGAGTAGGTTTAGCCTTAGTTCGCTTCTGACTGAACTTCCATTTTAAAGCAACCCTGCCAAGGTGGCAAAAAAAGAAGGTGCCCTGCAGGAGAAAAGCTCTTATACTTATGTGTCCGGAGGCTCATGTCCTCTATCTTTGAAACCTCTGTCAGTCTCTTTTGCATTCAACACTACCGGGAGTGTCCCTGTCCCATGCATCAGTTTCATCCTCTAAGATATGCATCACTGAAGTTTTCATTCTTGACATAATGGCTATTAGTATTGGTCTTGATCTAGTTAATAATTTCTATGGGTTAGAATGGTGACAATTCCATGAATGGCAGTTGTTCTACCATGTCCAGTGACACCACGGCTCAGAGTGCACACTAGAGAAGGAACTCTTTAACATCATCAGTGTCTCTGCATCTCTTTCTTCATTTACAGAAGTCAACTTTACACAATAGAACAACCCCATGTAATGCCTATTAAATTTTGTACACAGCAAATCAAATTCAAATTAGTTCCCAGAGTTATGTGACTATAGTGCACTATATCAACTAGAGCCTCCTCAGGGTCCCCTTCTCTTATGAAGGAGGGCAGCTAGATCATGTGATAGGATTATAGAAAATGATTTAGTGGTATTTTTACAATATATTTCTAACTGAAGAGTGTAAATACATGCGGAGGGAGGGGGATCTCTAATAAACTCTCTTTATTTTGATGCCTTGGCTACTATCAAACACCAGTAATACGTCAGGGAGAATTAGACAGTCTGGTGTAGACAATCGGCACCAGTCACTGTGCGCATTATTGGTGATATAAGAGAAACACCTGTGTTCTGACACGCACACCAGTCATGCAGAACAGAACGTACATGTCTGTTTTCTATTTCCTAATGTCTGTTTTCAACACTAGCATTGAAAATAATTCAAAAAATGTCAGCACTGATAACGGTGTGGAATGAGCTCCCTCACATGATCTTCAGTCTGCACGCACAAAAAGACCTACAGAGCGTGCTTGCTGCTGCTTCACATTTCTTTTCTGGTCTGCCACCTGCATTCCTCGCATTAGGTCTAATGCTGGATATACAGCACCCCGTATAGATTTATGCACTGACATTGGTTTCCTGCTGTCACTTCATAAATATCCTGTCCCATCTTGGTAATTTCCCTCAGTACAAAAGCTTTCAGTGTCAAGAACCTGGTGACAGTAGCACAGGTGAAAAGCCAACAGTGTTCTACATGCTCTAACCTCTAATCTTATCCTTACCCCTTCAGCCCCGGAAGGTTTTACCCCTTAATGACCAGGCCATTTTTTGCGATACGGCACTGCATTATTAACTGACAACTGCGCGTGCAACACTGTACCCAAGCAAAATTGATGTCCTTTTTCCCCCACAAATAGAGCTTTCTTTTGGTGGTATTTCATCACCTCTGCAGTTTTTATTTTTTGCGCTATTAAAAAAAAACAAAAAAACGAGCGATAATTTTGAAAAAAAAAAAATACTTTTTACTTTCTGCTATAACACATACCCAATAAAAACATTTAAAAATATCTGATTTCTTCATCAATTTTGGCCAATATGTACTCTTCTGCATATTTGTGCTAAAGTAGTATATCCCAGTAAGCATATATTGATTGGTTTGCGCAAAAGTTATAGTGTCTACAAACTAGGGGATAGATTTATGCCATTTTTATTTTTGTTTTTTCTAGTAATGGTGGCGTTCAGCGATTTTTAGCAGGACTGCGACATTGTGGCAGACAAATCTGACACTAAGTGACACTTTTTGGGGACCAGTGACACTAATACAGTGATCAGTACTAAAAAAAATGCACTGACACTGTATAAATGACACTGGCAGGGAAGTGTTAACATCAGGGGCGATCAAAGGGTTAAGCGTGTTTCCTGGGAGTGTTTTCTAACTGTGTGGGGGATGGACTAAAAGGAATAACACAGAGATCCCTGTTCAGAAGAACAGAAGATCGCTGTGTACTTCCCTGTCAGAACGGGGATCTGCCTTGTTTACATAGGCAGATCCCCGTTCTGCCTCTCTGTGGAACGATCGCTGGTGGCCGGCGGACATCTGGTCCGCTGGACCTGCTGATTGGCTCCCCTCCGTGCAGCGTGCATGCCCACAGTATCTATTGCACAAAATCACGTACTCAGTACGTTGTTTCGTGCAATAGAGTCGCCCTGCCGCAGTATATATGTGGAGGGCAGGCTTTACGCGGTTAAAGTATAACTAAAGGTAAAACTTTTTTTCTAGTTTTGAAAAGAATGGAGAGCGATTAGAATGCTTGTCAGTTTTTTTTTTTTGTTTTTTTTGCTGTGTCCCTGTTCGAGAGATTCACCCTCTCTATATGTCCCAATTCAGTTTTGCTACATATGTCTTATACATACAAGATACACGGAAGACGTTTCTAAAAACCTGGGCCCCATGGATACAATACACTCATCCCTCCATTTCCCCAGAAAGCTATACATTGCTATAGACATTATAAGCCCTAGAGATCTGACCAGGGTGTCCCGACGTTCTTCTGTTGTTTCTTTCTCTCCTTTTTTATACTGTTCCACTGCCTCCATCTTTCTTCCTTGCCCCCCCTTCCCCTGGCCTGGGAGGCATCTATGAATAGGTTTCCTGGCTATTCTCTGGACAGCAGACCAGACCCTTGTATTTAATCCAAGAGTGTCTCCCAATGTACAGAAAACACACGGTTTACCCTTTCTCCCCCTCTCCCAGTTTATAGAATGTGAATCGTTACTGTGCAACCAGTATGTGATTTGACATACTTATCGCTCTTGATTGTTAATTATGTCTATTGTCTTTAATGACTTACGAATGCACTCTGGAATTTTCCACGCTGGTTACTTTTATATGCTTGTACGGGTTATGCTATGCATCCCATAAAACCTCAATAAATCTTATTGAAAGTAAAGTAAAAGAAAATCCCAAATTTTAGGCTGTCCCCAGAAAAGTAAAATCTTCCAATGGGGACACTAGTTCTGGTGACCTGGGGGTTTCCAAGGAATTCCCTCTCACTTCCTGTTTGGCTATGGGACAGGAAGTCAAGGGAAATATCCACAATGGGACACAGATGGCAAAAAAAGTATCTGACAGGGGTTATAATCCTCCCTTACTCTATACAAAATGGAAAAAAAAAGTTTTGCCTCTAGTTACTTTAAAGCGGAGTTCCACCCATCCACTTTAAGCACTCCTGACCCCCGACATGCCACATTTCGCATGTAATTTTTTTTTTGGGGGGGGGGGGTGGAGTGGATACCTAGTTTTGACAGGTACTCAGCTCCCAATTCCACTCATGCCACCTAGGTGACGACACCTCTCCTCTTCCCTCGTCGTCACAGGTCCCAGAAGATTGCTTGGCCATTCAGGACACGCAGAGCGACTCGTGCATGTGCAGAGCGCACCAGGCTGTGAAACTGCAAGCTGTCACAGCCAGGTGCCCACACTAGTGATGCCGCTGCCGGGGAGGTGAAAGAGAGAACCAAGGCTTCGGGCGGCCACATCACTGGACCGTGGGACAGGTGAGTGGCTGTTTATTAAAAATCAGCAGCTACACTTTTTGTAGCTGCTGAATTTTAATAAACAGAAAAACAAGTGTAACTCCGCTTTAAGTTGTCCGTAACACTTCACCATTTTTGAGAATTTTCCTTTCACTTTTCCTTATCTCACTAGGAGTTCTTTCTCTGAGTTGACCAATATTGAGCAGATTATTGCCCATGGGGCAGACCGGGACAACTACATCACAAGGCAGAGAATGAAAAGCGAGTTACAGAGTAACAAACATCATTAAGAAGGAGGATCCCTGGTATGTATTTTAAAGGTTTAATTAACTAAACAACGTATATATATATATATATATATATCAAAGTAGTAATCTGAACACCTAAAGTTGCCAGACCAGGACCAGCAATCTTAGTCCATTTATACCACTGTTTTACCAAGCTCAGCCATTTAGTCATGTTAAAAAAAAAAGTGCTTTTATACTAGGTTCGATTTTCTATTTCTAAGGCCACTTTCACACTTGTGCGACTTAAATTTCGCGATATTTTGCCACGACTTGAAGCAATGTCTGTGTAATCCTAAGGTCTATGGACCTCAAGTCGCATCAAAGTTGGACCAAAGTAGTGCAGGGACTACTTTGAAGTTGCCGTGACTTGAAGTCACACAGATATGAATGGTGTGGTGCTTATTGAAAATCATGGGGAACAACTTGTCACGTGACTTTGCAGTCCCAAGTCGCAGGACAAGTCGCACGAGTGTAAAAGGGGTCTGAAGCGTTCCATTGAAAAAATATTTTAAAAATGTGCAGGAATTTGGATAAAATGCACCTGCACAAAATATATTTAAAAAATTATGTATTTTTTTTATTCCAAGTGTTTATTTTAAAAATGTATACGTGACAAAAACAAGTAAAAAATACAGTTTTACTAACAAAGTGCAAATAATCAGCACACAGTTCACAGTAACAGTCTAGGCAATGCTTTCCAAAGTGCTTACAGTTGAGGACATATGTAGACAAAGAAACATTAAACGTTTTTATTAAACATTAAAAACAAACGATGAGCTGATATAACCATGCTCCTCCTCTTTACCTATGAAGTGGTCCCCGTGGGGTTATGGTTTCCGGCAGGTAGTCTACCAATGGTGCCCAGCATCCTCCATTGCAGGGCATGGGCAGAGGTTGTGGCTGATTGCTTTCCACTATGTTTAAAAGCCAGCTGATGTAAGGAGACACTGGATCATCTACAAGAGAAGATAATGTGCATTAATTATACTTCAAAAAGGCAGAAACGGATTGAACAAGTCCCAGTTTATAAAAGCACAGGAAGTGCTAAACAATTCATGAGCAAAGTAGTCAAAGTGCCTTAAAAATTACAGTTGGTGCCTCCCTTCTGAGTCTGTGTTGCAGTCAGTAAAAACATCAATGAGGAATTAGTGAGTGGCATGTGTCTATACCCACACATATCATAACTGTCTCTCACAGAAATGGTGTTTGCTTGATTAAAGGAGAAGTGTGGGAATCCCAAGAAACAATACAAATAAACCTCTATGACTGCAGCATCAATTACATGACCGCTGATTGCTCAGTTCTCAGTCTGCTCTGAGCACTGGGCTGAAGAGGGAGTGGGAGCAGCTAACTCAGGCTCTCAGCAGCGCACTAGGAGGCTGATCCAGCTGACCATCAGGCATCTGGGTGAATCCCAACATTATTGTTGGGATTTTTCCAAAGTCTGAAGCAGATCTGTGACATTGGCCGACAGTAGGCTTTAGCAAATTCTGGGTCAGAGGACTACAAAAGTAAGTGCACTCCTATGTCCTACATTAGAAATGGGGCCAAAAGATATTTGGTCATACTTCTAAGTGGTCAATTTGGATAGTGCTTCGTGGGATTATTTTATGTTATTATTAGACATACAGCTGAGGCAGTAACACATTCTGAGTTGCACTGGGTCAGCTTGAGCATTTTATTTTATCTGTGCTTACGCTCATTATCAGTAATAGTTCAGCACTATGGATTTCGAACATGAACAAGTTCAAGTTAAGTTTTACATGAGGATGACCTGATGGCTTCTGTTACATAATGAGTCCGATTTGTTAAAGGAGCTGAGATTCTTCACATAATACATTTTGTGAATATTCACATACATTATCCAATCAAATCTAAAGTTATTGTGTGAAGATTCTTAGTTCATGTAGGCAATCAGCCCAAATTGCTGCATCATAATATATTTCTCAAGCAAGCATAACATTACTTCACAGTGCGGAATCAATAAAAACAACTGATTTCAATAGCACTGCAAAATCATGCATATAGCCAGGAACTCTGTAAGGCTTGTAGTCATACTTCAGCCTCCATTGCTGCTTTTGTTCTAGTAATACATCTATGTATAATATGACACCCCATTATCTAAAGGACAGCAACTGTCACTGATTTTTTTGAAGAAATGAAAGGGAAGGGACTGCAGCAGAAGGTGCAATCAACACCCTAGCTGTAAAACCAAGGAACAGGAATGGCACGAAAATAGGAAATCATATTACAACCATCATTTATGGTTAGGACAACCAGATTTATGTACTGTATACAGTTTGCTCTCAAATAAATCTTTATGGCACAAAACGATTAAAAAATGATTAAATAATAGACATTGCTTAGGACCCCAAATAAGAAAACTTATTAGTCCAAACAATTTTACCAGGAAATGCTTTGAGCAAGATGTACATATGTACAATATACTTTCTGTATGTATATTGACACTATTCATAAGTGAAATGTAAAGTAGAAAATGACAAATGTCACAGCTGGAATGACTTTCCCAAACATTCAATCACACTATGTGGCATTGTTATGAATTTTGCATTCAGAAGTCCCTTCAAACCTCTCCAAATGTTGGTACAGGTGCATAGGTCTTTGATATGGTGCAAAGGCAATACAGCATAGAAATCAACAGTAACCAATCAGATTTCGGCAGTGTAGTGTATTTAGGACGGTGATTTCTGACGTGCTAATATGCAATATTGCACCCTGAAAATGTATTTTTGTCTTAGTAAACCAAGCTTACTGAATAGTATTTACCATGCCTAGTACAAGCAGGAAACCCCCCCCAGAAAAATAAATCTTACTTTTATCATCATCATAGGATCCTCCAGAGCTGTTACTGTATCTTGATTCCAGTCTTGTATGTGCTCTAATAACATTACCAAACCTTACAAAAAAAAAAAAAAAACACAATACCATGATAAAATAAAAATATAATATGGATTTTCCTTAGCAAAATATAAGAAGTAACATTATAAACTTTTCCAGAGAACAAGTACTCATCCCTAAACTAATGAGTTGTGTAGTATTGAATTCTCTGCTATCTTATATCTGATACTTTAAATATTGCAGACCTCAATTATCAAAGCTCTATACTTTTGGTATAAACAATATTGTGACTCTCCAGGCAACTGTACATAAGCTTTGCATATTATCACATCCTGGGCCCCTTCAGAAAACAAATTCAACTGGCAAGCGTTTGCCTACTATGGCTTGCATGTGGTAGATTAGAGACTTTTATGCTACAACAGGCCCACTTTAACTGTTAGAAAAAAACAAGCAGAGCTGGTTTGTACAACTCTCTATGCTCACTTCTTAATTGTGCTAGTGAATTAATAAATTAATTTACAATCATATACAGTACAATATATGCTGAAAATTGACTATAAAAAAACAAATAATATGAATTATGAAATATATACAAAATAATTAGATATCAATAAAACTACCATATGTGATCCAATTAAGAAAGTCCCAAAGAAACACCCCAAACTGGAGTTTCTCAAAGGTGTTTTTCATGCCACTGCGTGCAACACCCAGTGTGATCCTTCACCATTTACCCTAAATTAACTCATCAGAGTCAGTGGGTGGTAAAATTATAAACCCTCTACTACGCATATTACTGATCCCTTTAATGGTTAATGGCTCCACGGTACTGGCTCCAGACTCCCTCAAATTGAACTCTCTCACACAGGTCAATTTGGGGCAGGATAGAAGAAGGAAGGCGTCCATAGTGTAAAAATGATTTAAAACCAGGTTTATATAAAATAATCAAAGTACTCACATATTTCATCTATCCATGAGGACGTCACATGACAAAACACACAGGGGACATGGCAGGACACTGACATCACCACGCAGGTCAGGCATGTACTCGCGGCTTGAATCACCAGCCAGAGACGATAGGCAGCACAAACAAGCATTTTCACTTTAGTGTCGGGCAGAAATATGTGAGTGCTTTGATTGTTTGCCCTTCATGATCATGCAATTTTTGCACATTGTGGCACAATAATATAAAATTTTTTTGTATATATTGATAATTCATATGATTTTTTTGTGAGCATAGAGGGTAGTACAGACCAGCACTGCTCATTTTTTTCTCTTTTTGGTGTCATCAAAATTGGAGTGGCAGTGGTTTGTTTATTATTAATTTTATTATTATTACTTTTCATTATTACGTTTTTAACTCCCAAATATTTTTTGCGGTGTTGTCGTCTTATTTCAATCTGGACTTTATTAACAGTTACTTTTGTATATAAACTGCTTGGTACTCTGTGCTTCATATCTGATAAGAGACTGAATATTTAGACTGAAACATCATTCAGCAACACAGAAATATGTGCAAACACTCATGATTCCTGCTTGGTCGGATTTTTAAAATCATAAGTCTAAATAACAAACATCTTTAAAAGCAATAATATTGCAAAACACAGTAACAAATATAAGAATTAATAAAACTACAGCATAGCGCTACCATGCTTCAAAAAATATTGGGCGGCAGTGTTGTTACGGTCCGCTGGTGGTTTGCCCAGGTCAGGTCCAACCCAGCAGTCAACCTAGAGGCTGCCATTGTGGGGTCATATGCTGCCCTCATGAACGGGGTCTATAGGGGAGTCTCGCAGA
This sequence comes from Glandirana rugosa, assembly GCA_018402905.1. Lineage (NCBI taxonomy): Eukaryota > Metazoa > Chordata > Amphibia > Anura > Ranidae > Glandirana > Glandirana rugosa. Next base: position 1,267,493 of record BLSH010540780.1, read on the forward strand.
ACTCACAGGTGACCACGCTGATGAAAACCACAATTCGTGTGTGGGCCCAAGTCATCAAAACTATAAAGATATCCGACAGTATCTCGCCACACACTCCACTGTGGGGCAACCCTAAACTGAGGCACTTTCAGACAATCCCAGATCCTGGCCTGTGGGCAAGATATGGGATAGTGAAGCTGCAACACATAATGCCAGACGGGCGACTACTCTCATTCCCGGTACTTTGACAAACATATCAGCTACCTAGTTGGATGTTATTCCGATATCTACAGCTCAAGCATGTAGCACAGGCCCAATTTCCTACCCTGATTCAGGTGGAACCAAACGCAGTAAAAGGGTTTCTGACATCTCGCAATGCAGAAAAAATGAAGTCCTCTATTTATCTGCGCTTGGCCTGCGAGGACTCGGCCAAGACCTAGGTCTATTCCGATCTTGGGAGAGAGATATCCCCTCTCTAACAGAAGAGGAGTGGAAGGAGGGATTCCCTAAATTTATTCCTTCAACTATTTCGTCCAGAGATAGATTTGTGCAATTAAAATTTATCCACAGAGCATATTATACTCCCCAAAGGCTTGCAAGCATATACCCGACATGCTCTGACCTATGCACGAAATGTAAGCAAAATGTTGGTACGTTTTATCCTGTTGTTTGGGAGTGCCCGATTATCCAGACATACTGGTCGGGGGTGGTGGAGGACATGAAAGCGGCTACAGACCTTTCAATAACCATAGACCCCAAGGTACTCCTTTTAGGTATGGTGGATTCGCTAACGCACTCTACTCATATTAAACTACTAGTTTTGTTCCTTAGCTTTTACGCCCGTAAAGTACTGTTACAAAACTCGAAATCAGCTGCCCCCCCATGGTAGCTCAGTGGAGACTGTTCGTGGACTCAGTGCTTCCGCTATACAAGTTCACGTACATGGGCCGTAAATGTCCTAAAAAATTCACCAAGATATGGGATGCCTGGATTACAGCACGATCCTTAGATATTTAACTATCCCGGGATATACTGAAGTCCTCCCCGCACGGTGTACATGACCCTTTGCTGCAGACTGTTTACCCCTCTGAAGTGCCTGTATTGCCGAAGTATGGGACCTTGCGAGTCCCCCTCTGGTCCTGTGATCTCTAATCCCCTATACCCGTATGGTATTGCTTATTCGATATATATATCTGTACAATGGTAGAAACCATATGTTTGTTTCCCTGATGTACTATGCAAAATTACATGGTGTTTTGGCTTCTCAAATAAGCTGAACATGCCTAGCTGATGGACTTACGAGGTCAGAGATGGTAGTGTTACTACTTGCAAATGTACATACTGTTTTTATGTGACAAATACACCTGCCTGCAATGTAAGTGTGAATATATGATCACCTAAATGCCTCCTAATGTACTACATACCCTGTGTAACTCATTTTGCATTAATAAAACTCTTCTGTTAAAAAATAATACTACAGCAGAAAATTAGCACAAAGGTAAAACCAATGCCCCTAGCTGCCTACCACATTATATGTTTAATTTTCACAATCTAACTCAGTTGGATTTAGCACAATCTTTAAAGGAAAACGCGCAGAAAAGAAGAATGTTACATATACAGATCGCTCACCTATCATCTGCGTCTTTGGTTTGTCTGCTCTCTTCTAAATCAGGAAAGCCGTCTTGACCAGCAACCACTGTATTGCTGCTTGAGGTGGTACCTGGCAAAGTAAAAAACTCAATCAATAATGGTTGCCTGGGCCAGGTAAAGGAGAGCAGTTCTACTGGAGAAGAGGAGTTGTTCAGGTGTAAAAACACACACAAAAAAGCAAGGAAACGTGCAAAAACCTGTGGATCATGTATTACAGATGCTCCCATTGAAGTCTATGTGACCAAAAATGCTTGATTACGCTACCAAAAGAAAAAAACTCATGTACTTTTTTAATCATAGTGTGCATAGCATAGGGCAACTGAACGTACAAATGTGAAAAGAGACAATTAGATCTAATGAGATTCTGCAAAGTAAAACATACTGAGGTAAAGGGAATTGAGCAGAAAAATTCTGAAGTGTTATAATGCGAGCTAAAAAACTAATGATAACTTGAGTAGTGAGATTGCCGTCAATGGATGACCCAAGTTTGAGTTTTACCCCTAAGTATACATGGAGATAAAATTATAGCACCATGTATCTTCCCGTATACATGGAGATAAAAATAGAATACATAGAATCTTTAATATTTTAAATTAGCTTATACAGAGCGTGTCAATCTTTAAATGTTCCAAATTTAAATGGCTAATGAAAGGTTTAAAATACATTTTCTTTCATTCAGCCCAGGGCTTGTGTTGCTGTACTAACACAAGTGATGTTAGTACGGCGATCTCCCCCACTATGCTATTGTGTTCTGACAGGGGGACTGCCCCCCTGCCAGGACACACTGATCAGCGCTTGCAGCCATTGGTTGTGAGCGCTGATCGGATGCCGGTCGGCTGCTGGTTTTCCAGCATGCCCGTTAAGCAGAAACTGGACGTTAGTCTGGCTTCCCTCAGACAGGCTGCTGTACACACTGGCTGAATGTCAGCTGCTTTCTGTTGAACGGGCCAATATTCGTGTGTACCAGCCTTAACACAGTCAGAGATGCTGCAGAGCTTAGTAAATGAAGTAAAGCTTCACTTTACAAAGAATACCCAATCACATGCAAGTACAGGCAGGCTAGGGGTGGTTCCCCCATGGGGGTCCGGAACAGTAGTAAAGACTCGGTGGATGACCAAACCCTGTCTAAAGCCAGGCCTAAACAGAGAATATGCTCACTATATGTTGTCTCTATACCAGACACCCTGACACTGATGCCAATTCAGCTAACAACTGCTGTATTTCCTTGTTTAATTTGTACAAGAAGCTGGTTCACAGAATTATTAACTCCAACCTCAGATCTTCAAAAGAGAATGTAATTTAAACAGCTAAGTTACAAAATTCTGTGTCAGATGGTTGCTCTTTCTTGTTGAATTTCAATAAACTTGCTCAGAGGAAAGGACACGGATTTCCAGAACAAGAACCGCTAACCAGATCTTGACAAGAAGGAATTCCTTGAGGACAGAATTATTTTTCTCTGTTTGTAAAATCAAACTCTTTACTGCGGCATACTTCATAGTTGAAAGCTAAAAGCGTGTGAAGGAGCAGAAAAGAGGGTTACATATTTAAGGATCAGACTTTACACATCAAACACATTTCTTCTGTACCGGAGGGAGCAGCAGAGGCCTTGTTGCTGGCAGTGAAGCGATAGAAGGGGGGGTTATCGCAATGTTGAACTATAGGGTTCACTGGATCAGTCTGCTGCAGCTCAAAGAGAAGTTCCTCCATTGTCTGGATAGTGTTATTTCTGCACAAGTAGATTGCCACTTTTTTGATCTGTTGAAACAAAAATAAAAATATCTGTGAGACAAATTTCTGCCTCAAAGTTTTCATGAAAAAAAGCATTATTTTTTTATTTTTTTGTATTCAGTCCTGTTATAGGTACTCTCATCAGATATACTTAAAACAACATTTCAAAAAATACAACCTTCAAAAGGTTAACATTTATTACCAGTCCGGCAAGTGGTAACTCGGATCTTTGTGTTCTTGCATAGCTACAGTCACTTGGGAATCTTTAGCACCTGACACACTTCGGTTTGTAAGGTTCCCGGTGCACCTACCGCACAGAGTAATGCCATAGCAGATGGGATGTGAGCCATAATATCCAATGAGAAACCAGGCATCTAAAACGCTAACAAGTGCCTGATGCTGAAAATTCCTTAGGGGCTGTAGCTCTGGAAGAAGGTGAAGATTGGAATCACCATATGCTTGATCGGTGGGTATTATTAATCTTTTGCAGGGTACAGTTTTTTTCTGGCGACAGAGATGCTTTATGGGCAATATAATGGATTAAGTCAAATTGAACTTTACATTTACACACTGATTGTTTAGATATTTTAAGTTCTACTTGACACTTTTCCAAATTCAGCCACAGTGACCCCTGTGGTGAGATGACTATTCCACAACATAACTGAACCAGAACTTGCAGTAGACTTGCAGAATATTTGCAAAGAAAGTTGATCTGGAGTCATGCAATGTGGACTTGTTCAATTGTGCAGCAAACTTGAGAAGCCTGGCAAGTCCAGCAATAGTTTAGCAAGTAGTTTTCAAACTTGCAGCTCAAATGCTTGCTATCTGGGAACAAAACAGCTCAGCACTAATTGCACGCTTACAGACAACCGATGTATAGCTAAGCTAGTAGGTTCTATTTCTGCCAGAGAGGAGGAAGGGGGTGAGACCCTTATGTAAGTCATTGTGCTGTATAACATTGGACAGGTTTTGGTATGTGTAAATAAAATGCTCAGCTTGAAGAGGTAAATATGAATTATACACAAGAAATTATATTTTTACATGTACCTTATTTAATATTTATATACATATGAATACTTTTTTTCAGTACTAAACATAAGAAAGTGCATTAAAATGAATACACTTCAAAAGGTTCTGTTCCACAATCAGATACAGTTAGAGGGATCTCTTTACAGTGGGGCAAAAAAGTATTTAGTCAGCCACCAATTGTGCAAGTTCTCCCACTTAAAAAGATGAGAGAGGCCTGTAATTTTCATCATAGGTACACTTCAACTACAAGAGACAGAATGAGAAAAAAAATCCAGAAAATCACATTGTCTGATTTTTAAAGAATTTATTTGCAAATTATGGTGGAAAATAAGTATTTGGTCAATAACAAAAGTTCATCTCAGTACTTTGTTATATACCCTTTGTTGGCAATGACAGAGGTCAAACTTTTTCTGTAAGTTTCCACAAGGTTTTTACACACTGTTGCTGGTAGTTTGGCCCATTCCTCCATGCAGATCTCCTCTAGAGCAGTGATGTTTTGGGGCTGTCGCAGGGCAACACGGATTTTCAACTCCCTCCAAAGATTTTCTATGGGGTTGAGATCTGGAGACTGGCTAGGCCACTTCAGGACCTTGAAATGCTTCTTAGGAAGCCACTCCTTCGGCCCGGGCGGTGTGTTTGGGATCATTGTCATGCTGAAAGACCCAGCCACATTTCATCTTCAATGCCCTTGCTGATAGGAGTTTTTTACTCAAAATCTCAGGATACATGGCCCCATTCATTCTTTCCTTTACACGGATCAGTCGTCCTGGTCCCTTTGCAGAAAAACAGCCCCAAAGCATGATGTTTCCACCCCCATGCTTCACAGTAGGTATGGTGTTCTTTGGATGCAACTCAGCATTCTTTCTCCTCCAAACACGACAAGTTGAGTTTTTACCAAAAAGTTCTATTTTGGTTTCATTTGACCATATGACATTCTCCCAATCCTCTTCAGGATCATTCAAATGCTCTCTAGCAAACTTCAGACGGGCCCAGACATGTACTGGCTTAAGTAGGGGGACACATCTGGCACTGCAGGATTTGAGTCCCTAGCGGCGTAGCGTGTTACTGATGGTAGCCTTTGTTGCTTTGGTCCCAGCTCTCTGCAGGTCATTCACTAGGTCCCCCCGTGTGGTTCTGGGATTTTTGCTCACCGCTCTTGTGATCGTTTTGACCCCACGGGGTAAGATCTTGCGTGGAGCCCCAGATCGAGGGAGATTATCAGTTGTCTTGTAGGTCTTCCATTTTCTAATAATTGCTCCCACAGTTGATTTCTTCACACTAAGCTATGTACTTATTGCAGATTCAGTCTTCCCAGCCTGGTGCAGCTCTACAATTTTGTTTCTGGTGTCCTTTGACAGCTCTTTGGTCTTGGCCATAGTGGAATTTGGAGTCTGACTGTTTGAGGTTGTGGACAGGTGTCTTTTATTCTGATAACTAGTTCAAACAGGTGCCATTAATACAGGTAACGAGTGGAGGACAGAGGAGCCTCTTAAAGAAGAAGTTACAGGTCTGTGAGAGCCAGAAATCTTGCTTTTTTGTAGGTGACCAAATACTTATTTTCCACCATAATTTGCAAATAAATTCTTTAAAAATCAGACAATGTGATTTTCTGGATTTTTTTCTCATTCTGTCTCTCATAGTTGAAGTGTACCTATGATAAAAATTACAGGCCTCTCTCATCTTTTTAAGTGGGGAGAACTTGCACAATTGGTGACTGACTAAATACTTTTTTGTCCCACTGTATTCTACAAATAATTTCCCCTTGGGATTAATAAGGTATCCTAAATCTGAATAATCTCCTATAATCTAAACCTACATTTGCCAGAACCCCTCCATTGCTAAAATGAACTAAGAATGAAATCTCTAACGGAAAAGCAATGGCATCAGGCCATTAAATATAATTATATACGCTGTTCAAAAAAATAAAAGGAACACTTTGAAAACAAAGCAGATCTCAATGGAGAAAAATATCATGCTGGATATCTATACTGATATGGACTGGGTAATGTATTAGGAAGGAACGAAAGGATGCCACATTGTTTGACGGAAATGAAAATTATCAACCTACAGAGGACTGAATTCAAAGACACCCCGAAAATCAAAGTGAAAAAAATGATGCAGCAGGCTAGTCCATTCTGCAGAAATTTCATTGCAGTAACTCAAAATGGTCCTCGGTAGTATGTATGGCCCCCACGTGCTTGTATGCCTGACAACGAGATGATAGATGGTGTCCTGGGGTATTTCCTCCCAGATCTGGACTAGGGCATCAGTGAGCTCCTGAACAGATTGAGGTGCCACCTTTTGGCGGTCAGATGGGCCGAAACATAATGTCCCAGAGGTGTGCTATTTGATTTAGGTCAGGCGAGCGAATGGTATCAATGCCTTCATCCTCCGGGAACTGGCTGCATACTCTCTTCACATGAGGCCAGGCATTGTCGTGCACCAGGAGGAACCCAGGACCCTCTGTACCAGCCTAGGATCTGACAATGGGTCCAAGGATTTCATACCGATATCTAATGGCAGTCAGGGTGCCATTGTCTAGCCTGTAGAGTTCTGTGCATCCCTCCATGGATATGCCTCCCCAGACCATCACTGACCCACCACCAAACTGGTCATGCTGAACAATGTTAAAGGCAGCATAACATTCTCCACTGCTTCTCCAGACTCTTCCACTTCTGTCACATGTGCTCAGGGTGAACCTGCTGTCATCTGTGAAAAGCACAGGGCACCAGTGGCGGATCGGCCAATTCTATTGTTCAATGGCAAATGCCAATCAAGCTCCACGGTGCAGGGCAGTGAGCACAAGGCCCACTAGAAGACATTGGACCATCAGGCCACCCTCATGAAGTGTCTGTTTCTGATTGTTTGGTCAGAGACATTCACACCAGTGGCCTGCTGGAGGTCATTTTGTAGGGCTCTGGTAGTGCTCATCCTGTTCCTCCTTGCACAAAAGAGCAAATACCGGTCCTGCTGATGGGTTAAGGACCTTCTACGGCCCTGTCCAGCTCTCCTAGATTAACTGCCTTCTCCTGGAATCTACTCCATGCTCTTAAGACTGTGCTGGGAGACACAGCAAACCTTCTGGCAATGGCACGTATTGATGTGCCATCTTCGAGGAGTTGGACTGCCTGTGCAACCTCTATAGGGCCCAGTTATCTCCTCATGGTACCAGTAGTGACATTCACCCTAGCCAAATGTAAAACTAGTATAAAATAGTCAGAAAAGAGGAGTAGGGGAAAAAAAATGTCCGTGGCCTCCACCTGCAAAGCCATCCCTATTTTGGAGGACATCTCACTGTTGCCCATCTAGTGCACCTGTTAATTTCTTTAAAACCAAAGCAGCTGAAACTGATTAACAATCCTCTCTGCTGCTAAACTGACCAGATCAATATCCCAGGAGTTTAACTGACTTGATGCTATACTCTGATTAAAAAGTGTTCCTTTAATTTTTTTTTTGAGCAGTGAATATTTTGTGCTTGTTAACCATTGGGAATTATCCCAAAAGCTGCATTTATGGTGGTATTTAACACCATGCAGAATGGTGAAACTTTCTGCTACATGTGATAACCTATGCTGGAGAGGTTGTGGTCAAGTGGGTGCCCTACTTCATATGATATGGTCTTGTCTGCATTTGGGGAGCTTTTCGAATATGGGGTTTCAATTTATATCTATAAAGACAGGTCACATAATTAAACCCACGCTGGAAATGACGATTCTTAGCATTGATGTAGATTGCTTCTGTTTGTCATTGAGGTCCATTGTTATGCATATTTTATCTGCAGCCAGGTTAACACTTATAAAAACAGAAAGGAACTGTAGCCCCAAACGTTTCTGATGTTATCAGGCATGCAGATGCCTCATACTGTATATAAGTGAGAGGAATATGGCATTTATGGGTAAACAGAAAAAATTACTGTTGGGATCTGTGGATAAGGCCTCTTTCACACGGGGGGGGGGGGGGGGGGG